>JAODAL010006392.1:12500-133885 GCA_025379985.1 Phyllomedusa bahiana | reverse complement strand
AGGTAGAAAACTGACTCTGTGATAAAAGGTTATATGATAGGGGGAAGGACTGAGCTCTGTGATTTTAAAGGGTTATAGATAGAGGAAGGGCGACTTTGATATATAGGGTTAATGATAGGGAGAGGAGCGGGCTCTGTTTTTTAAATAGGGTTATTTATGGGGGAAGGGGGCGGGGCTCTGTTTTAGGGTTATTTGAAAAGGGGAGAGGAGCGAGCTTTTGGGGTATAAAAAATAAAAAGGGTTTTTTTATTTTTGATAGAGGAGGGGGCTTAGCTCTGTGATATAAGGCTTATATAGGGGAAAAGGGAGCTGGCTCTGTATAAAAAGGGGTTATTTTCCAAAATTTGCTCGAAGACCCCGGAAAACAAAAATCAACAAAAAAGCGCAAGATAGTGTATTACTTCCAAAAAAACTCTTAAAGGTCAGGTTTCTTTTATTGCCCCCTATCCTTTGTATCAATGCAAAACACAGTTTGGCTTGATGAATCCTGTCAGCACCCGGGTCCCCCTTTTGCACTCACCCTTTTCACATTTTGGTGTGAAAATAAAAAGTATGAATTAAATCAAAAATTAGGGGTACTACAAAAGGGGTCTGAATTTTGCCCAGAAAACGTTATAGATATTTTTTGGAGTGTTTACGACCCCCAAAAAGTTGTCAGAAATTGTCCCAACGATATTTCTCTATCAAAAAAGAAAAAAAAAATAAAAATGAAAGTGAAAAGAGTCAGATATAGAAATAAATCAAAAATATCTACCGGGGTCTCCTTCTATCCATTTGGCACGGGGAAAAACTGGGTCTACAATCAAATGGTGAGGATGATTGAGGAAGTTAAAAAGAAAAATACCATACAAAGGAAATTTAAACAAAGGTCAAAAAAAGGAGTAAAACCCCAAAAAAAAAAACAAAGATAATAATTGAAATGCGGATAAGGGAGACCCCATGTGGTTGCCGGACCTGATAGTATAAAAAGAGGCAGGGAAAAACTTTCTGAAGGATCCAGTTTATTACCATACAGTAGACCCTAAAGTATACTCTGAACTCCAAATAAAATTTTTGGATTTTTTAGATTTAGCTTTGTCCTCGGGAACTATCAGTCAAAAGGAGAGAGAAGCTTTGTATATAAGAAAGCCAAAAAATCCCTTCTTTTACCACCTCCCAAAAGTACACAAGAATGTGGAAAATCCTCCTGGGAGGCCCATTATTTCTGGGATAGGCTCCACCCTGGCAAATCTGTCGAGGGACAGTTACATTCACCCCAAATGCCAAAAAAACGGGCTAGTTCCCTTTAAGGATTCAGTCAATAATGGGGGGGAATTATTTTACATGGAATGGGAGGATAAATTTTTTTCCTCACATGGACGTGGTTACCCCTAATTTAAATAAGCATCTAAGAGGTATTCAAGCGGTTAGTTTGTACTTGGATGGTGACAGGGACCTCACGGAGGAAAAGAAAAATTTTTTTCTAGGGTCGCACTCTCCTTTGGAACAATTTTTTTTGAATCGAGGAGACTTACCATCACAGGGGGGGCACAGCGTTGGGGACAAGAGTTGCCCCATCCTGGCCAATCTGTTATGGGACCTTGGAGGAACTTATACCCTTTTTTCGGATAAAAACCATATAGGTTGAAAATTGTGTATTAAGGGGTTCATCAACATTTGATATAAATTGGGAAGGGTACCAAAGAGGAAGCACAAAAATTCCTGAATACCAAAATACGAACCAGAAAAAAACCCGCTTTATTCGAAATAAATGAACCAATACAATTTTAGATTTAAAATAAAAACCAGGAGAAAGGAAAATTTGAAAAAAAAACCCTTTTTTAAACAATAGATTCCAACAACTATGTCCACTTCTCAACAATCATTAGGGGAATGGACTCGAATTACCTTTTGGCCAAATTTGGAGGATTGGAAGAACTCACCCAATGAAATTTTTAAAAAGAACAGGCAGAGATTTTAGCAGGAAGATTTATGGAAAATTTATCCTAGTCTTTAATAGATGAAGCGAAAATAAGGGCAGAAAGAAAAGCAAAAAAGGAATTATTCAGAAATACACAAAAAGAAACAAAAAAGGGTTCGGGAATAATTTTATTACATCGTATTGCTCCAAGCATAAGGATCTGTAAAAATTTCAGAAAAAATTGGAAAATCTTAAAATCAAAAAAAATTTTTACAATCATAATTACAAAAAACCAAAATATTTAAGAGTGCAAAACTTTGGAAAAAATATTTCTCCATCACGTCGAAGAAGATATGGGAAAAATCTGGTGAGGTAAAGCGAAAGAAAAGGAAAGGGGAGTTTATGCATGCGGGTTTCCTACTGAAAGCCCCTGAAAAAAGCAAAAGGAGGGGTTTTTTAATCCATTCCCCCAAAAGAAAAATTTAAAAAAAGGGGCAAAAACTTTCCTGCAAATCTATTATGTTGTTTACCTTATTACGGCAGTTGGGGGCAACAATATTGGGAAGGACGTCCAAAAAGTTGTCGCAACGCTGAAAAACCACGGGTTCAACAAAAAAGAAAAAGTAAGATGTAAGCCCCCCCGAATTTTTGTCGAAAAACACCCGAAGGGGAAATACACTAATTGTGCAACCCTTTTAATTATATCAAGGAAGTAAAATGGTAGTTTAAACAGTTATTAATTAATAAGGAATCGTCTGGTATTCAAATGAATCCCCTAAACCCCCTTGGCTAAAAGAAGTTCGGGAACTCCGGGTTAAGGCTCCCCTTGAAATAAAAAATAAGTAAAATAAACCAAACTGAATAAGTTTTAAAGGTTTTAGCATTTTAGATAGTATTTATTAAAATTGAGAGTTTTTTTAATGTTAAAATGCAGAAAGAGATAGTGGAAAATACGGAGCCCTGAAAGGCGGGGACTGCGCTCGGGCTTGTGGCCCCGGAGTTTGGGCGGAAGTGAGGGTTTATGAAATTTTTTTTCCCAAAATTTGTGTTTTGTAGGTGAAAAAAGTTCCCTACGCCATCACAGAGCAAGAAGGGATATGTTTTTAACGTTTAAATGTTTATTGTGGAAAAAATGTTTTTTTTAACCGGAAAGTGAAAAGATCGGTGTACCCAGGGGCAGGAAGGCCTGTGATCGGATCCTGGATTTTTTTAAGTGAGGGAGGGGCAAAAGTAAGAAGGGGGGGGGTTTTTTTGATTGTATATAAAGGGTTTGTTTCTAAAAAGCATTAATCCTGATAAGCGAAAGAAACGTGCAAATGCTTGGAGGCCCCAAAAATTTTTCCTTTGAATAAGTTTTTATGTATGTTATGGTTTTATATATTAAAAGTTTGCAAACGGGAAACTTTCCCTTTCAACTCTAATTTAAAAAATATAAAAAAGCGCTGAAAAATCCTTTTTGGGGCTTTTGAAAAGTTTCATTTTCCTTTCTTTCTTTGGATATGGGGTTAAAGATAGGGAGAGGAGCACTTGTTATATAAGGGTTTATATGATAAGGGAGAGGAGCAGCTCTGTGAACTACAGTAGATTTAAAAAAGTGCTCGGGAAAACCCGAAAAAAAAAGGCGCACAAATATTATCCAATATAATATATAAATCGGCATATCCACTGGACCGATTTGGTTTACCAAATGGCACAAAACCTTTTTTTTTAGGCAGTTTCAAAAAATTTTTTCGCCCTGGTCCCTTAAAACACTCACCCTTATCACTTTTGGGTGTGAGAAAAAATATCCAAATTCAAAGAAAGGGGCCTTGAATTCAAAAAACCCTTTGAAGGAGTACTTCACGTTCTATAACGATCTTAAATCTAAATTGCAAGGAGAAATTTTTTTACAATATTTTTTTAAAATTTTAAAAAGCATGTGCAATACAAAAAAATGTATAAATTTTTTTTAAAAACTCAACTCAACGCTTTGCACAATCCCTTTGTGTTCTCCAGGATACCAAAATTTTTAAAAGCTCCTTAATAGAGAAAACCAAAAGGACCTTCCCTTCCTTGTGTCGGGCCCCCCGTAGGGTTTGCCCGGGGCCCTTTAGTCAGGGCCCCCCTTTGTAGTCAGGGGGCCCCCTTTAGGGGACCAGGCCCCCCATTTAGTCGGGGCCCTTGTAGCCAGGGCCCCCCCATTTTCGGGCCCCCCCCGTAGCCAGGGCCCCCCCTTGTTTAGACAGGGCCCCCCCACTTCCTACTCCGGCTCCCACCCCGGCCCCTCCAGCCCCGGTCCCCCTGCATGGCGGGCGGTGATGTACGTAAACCCCGCCCCACGGCAGCAAAAGGGGCGCCCCGGGAGGCTTAAGGCCTATGCCTTAGGCCTGCCAGGGAGATCAGCGGAGCCGAGCGCGGGGCGGCGCTCGGGTCCGCTTCCGCCAGCCCTGGGGTCGGGGCATTTGTCCCCAACCCGGGCCGGTCTCTGGGCGCTCGGACGCAGGTTCCGACCGTTCAGGACCCCATGGCCCACTGGGCCCCGGGGAGCGGCGGCACTGCCCCAGGGGCCCCCAAAAAGGTCGGGCGGGCCCACCGGGGAATTCACCGATCCCCCGGCGGCCCAGTCCGAGCCTGCCTATATGCAATATTTGTATTATTTAAAATGCATGTGCAATACAAAAAAATGTATAAAAATTTTTTAAAAGCTCTAGACTCAACGCTTTTCGCAGCTCCTTGTGCTGCATCAGGAGGCACACATTTATAAAATGCCCTACAAAGCAAAGACCAAAAGAGACCTTCCCCTTCCTGGGATGTGTCCATTTTTTAAAATTTAAACCCCACTCATCGCAAACCCCTACAATGCGGAGGACCGTGTCCGACTTTTTCCTTTAAAACTCCATTCATTTTGCATTATCTTTAATAACATTGTACCTTATTCCAAAACAATCTACAGGTATAACACTAGAAAAAAGATATAAAACATAACTTAACAAGTCCAATTTAAAATTTTTAATCGACATGAATAACGAGTTGGGAAGAAAACACGAAAAAAACACCCTCCAAACTATACCTATAAGGGAACTGTTTACCATCAATAAATGCGGGAAAATGCCAATAAGGGGCCCCAACACGGTGAACTAATATCCTGTCTCTCCTAGCTACATCTACTGAAAAAAGAAAGAAAAAAAAAAACAAATATATTCACAAATGGAGTGCAAGAAACATAAAAAAAGTGCTTGTTGTTAATAACAATACAAAGACAATATACGTTTTGATGTTAAAAAATTCTTATGAATGTTGATTGAGTCATAGGAAGATAATCAATTAACGACTCAAATTAGTCCAATATTAAAGCGTTTCCCCCTAGATAACTGGCGGTTCATCAGGGAAAATTGCAGTTGATAACAACAATTACGGAACAGCTAAGAAAAAAAATCATACATGATGTATGAAATTAATATAACCTCAGACTCTTCTGATGGAAAACAGGGGTGGTAAGATAGAGGATGGGGTCCAGGATAAGTATGTACGATCCCCGCTATCTGAATTACTGAGACAGGCTCCAAGCAGTTACACACATTTAATAAATAATAAAATTCAGTGAATCACAAGCACAATATTAGCCAGGCAAATTAGAGCAATTAGTATAGCAGTTAGCACCCTTGATACCAGAGCTGTATGCATAGCCAAAAAATAAAAAAAAGAAAGAAATGTTATCAAACGGTTGTTAGAACTGCAAGGTCGGCATACAATAGGAAAATGCTCGCGTGCATGTACTGTAATGGGTGCGGAGAAACAAAACAGTTAAATAAAATACATTGACAAGATGCTCAATGTCGATGTCACCCGTGCGCATGCTCAGCAGCGACGAGGCAATATAATGATCTGAATTCGCAGTGACTGAGCGAGGTTGAATAACAGAAAATAACAAATACACAATGGACAGTGGTAGTAAGCAGTATTTTTTAATTGTAAAAAAGAGCACTAGAGAGCACAATGTTTGTATGCAGCTAATACTGTTGTTAATTGTGATAACATAATAACAAAGCATCAAACTAAGAATCTATAAGATATTTAGAGTTTTAATAGGTATATACAACGTGTAGGGATTATACCAGAGTTAGAATACTCTTCCCTAAAAATCTGGAAACAGAGGATAAGCTCCATAATTAATTATTTAAATCCGACCGACAAAGGGCGGAAATATTGTCATTCTATAACCATCTTGATAAAAAAACATGGGCCTTATCACATTATTGAGTGATAAAAAGGTATGCTTTATTAGACACAAACTACCTTCAACAAAATTTCTGTCCCAGTAAAGTATTCTGGGTCGAAGCTTTGTACCTTATAAAATCATTGATTCATATGAGTACAATTTCTTATTTCATGCACAACCTCGGTATTATACTTTTTATGGCCTTCACTAAGGTTCTAAGGGCGGCTTGTCCTCTAGAAATGCAGACCATTATAATTTCAGGCATAAATAATCTGACCAAAATGCGAGTTTTGACCTTTCTTGATAATACTGCGCCTTTCGATACCTCCCTTCACTGTACCTTAGGGATACCACTGACACCTGCTGTTAAAATTGGCATGGCATTAGATAGTGGAGGAGGAGTATTGGTTATTGCGAGCACATTGACGTTGAGGATCTCTAAAGCATACATCCCATGAAGGAGGTTTTGGGTGATGTAGATTAGCTTCACTGGCCACAACCCCATAAAATGAGGCGTGGGAGTAGCTTCTTACAGACACACAATACTTTTGTATTGAAGCTCTTGCGGTGTTATCCTAACACTAATTTTTTCCTTTTGATAGGTACGGTACCTACCACCTAGTCTAGGGGCACGTATCGGAGTGTACCCGTGGCCCCAATATGTATTTGTCCTTGGGCTGGTGGGAGAGCACACTAGTCTTTCAGAATTGTTTAAAATTTTGTTAGTAACATCATATTCTGGGTGACGTTATATTGATGCTCTCATCATACTGTGGTCCAGGTGATAGAGAAAACCATTCATTCTCGTTTATTGAGAGCTCAACGTCAATTCAGTAGGTTTAAAGTTCAACGTTTGCAAATAATAGACCCGTGAGCTTACGTATTTATTGGGACCTTTTGCATAAGATAATCTAATGATGGGACTTTGGAGACATCTCATTTTTAAGAAAGCCAACTGCAGGAAACTGCCTTTTAAATTGGAAGAGAGTATTCCTCCAAGTTCCCTGAAAACAGGGTATTCCAAGAAGGGCCTAGTACATTAGAAACTTGCAGAATTGCTCATATTTACTGCAATACAAAGAAGAAGCTTGATCGATTTAAAAACAACGATTTTTAGGAAGCAGGGTTCACCCTAAAAAGGTTTTATCTCTCATGGGATACTCATTTGCACGCGATACTGATAGAACATTCATTTCTTCAGGTTCTTCGCGTAATTAGAACTGTGAGTCACTAGTATTATTGGCACTTTGATCTTGCGTCTTCAGAATTGCTCTTTATCAGGGATTGTTGGCCTTTGCTCACAGGAAATCGTATATTATCCCATTTGGTTGATCCAGCCCCGCTTATTACATTCAGGAGAGGGCGACACTATTGGGAGTCGATTATGTATACATCGTTTATATACCCCTCCCGGTCTCACATATTTGGTTTTGAACTAACAAAAACAGTTGGGACGATATAGATGTGGGAGTTGGTAAAGCATGTGGCTAATTGATGTCTGCTAATTCACTTCAAATGTACTTTCGAGGGTCGTACTTTCAGATGTAAGTTATGCAAATTGGCAAATAACGCCAAGGTGTCTTATATCAGTGCTCCTGTCCATGACCGTCATGTATGTTGCGAAGAGAATAGCGTGAAAGTGAGGACGCAAGGATTTAGAACATATTGGATATATCTACCACATAACACGGGTCTCTACTCCTGGTCTCACGCCATAATGAATACCTTATCCAATGTGATAACCCATTTGTTTATCTTTTCTGTAATCGAAGTTGGTCTCACATCTCGTTGGGGGAGACATTTAGATCGCTAAGCTACTTACATAAGGGAAACCGTTGGATCTTCAATCTTAAATTCATTGAGAAAGGGTCTCAATGCATCTTTTTGTCCTTGTCCATTCATTTAGCAATTGTTCCATTACTACAATTTATTTGAATTTTTTTATTTCTCATCAGTATTAATATGTGGTTAGAGATGGGTGTGCCATAGTGGTACATCCGATATTTTTATGTATCTTCTTACAGGTCTTTTTTTTCATTTATCATCTATATTTGTAATTCTTATTTGATTATGTTAAACTATATTATTATTTGCTCTTATTTAAATTCAAGTATCATTCAAGCCATAATTTGGTACGATATTATTGATTCCATGAACACACTACGTTATCTATGCGTACTCATGGGACCTTCAGTGTGCGACCTTTTATTGGTCCTATTAAACATCTAATTGGTTAGTTGCATATGTATACTGTATATGGGCTTGTTTTTATATAGTATAGTACACTATATAGGACCTTCCTTGTTGTATGCCACAACGTATGTCTTTTATTTTTTTTTATTTAGTTATTTATTTTTTTTTATTTTTTTCCTTCTTCTTATATTTAGGTTCAGTATTAATAAAGCCATATTTCGGTATCATCATACACGTTGTATTTACCTAATTAGAAATTTAGTATCTTATCGGATTCTTAGTTTGGATCTTTTATATGGTTTATCACAAATATACAAAAATGTTTAGCTCGCATACAAACATTTTGCTCTTTTAGGATCGTTTTTTACAATTATACAATACTCGCCTTAGCCGCCTCATGCACCAATTTTGTTTGTTTATTTTCTGTATTCAAGCTCAAGGCTCAGTCTGCGATATTTCAGTATTATATGTGCCCGTCGGCGCTGCTGAGCATGCGTAGCGGTGACAGCGACATTTGCATCCTTGGTCTATGTAGTTCCTATTTAACTGTTTGTTTCTCCTCACCTGTTACTGTACATGCACGAGGCCATTTTCCGGTTTGGTATGCCTCGACCTTGCAGTTCTAACACTTTGAAAAATTTCTTTTTTTTATTTTTTTTTTCTTTTTTTTTTTTTTTTGGGGTTTGATACAGGGCTTTGTTGGTAGTCAAGGGTGTCATGGCTGTATATAATTGGGTCTAATTTGCTGGTATCTATGTGGCTTGTGATTCACCGGAAATTTGTTACTGCTTGGATCTGTCTCAGTAAAGCAGATAGCGGGAGATCTGTACATGATTATCATTGGACCCCCGTCTCATTTACCAAGCTGTTTTAATCATTAAGGGGAAGTGAGTTATGTATTTATTTGCATTACATCTTGTGATTTTTTCTTAGATGTTCACGTATTGTTGGTTCATCAACTCGCATTTTTCCATGATGCAACCCAGGTTTTAGGGGGAACGCGTTGGAATATTGGATTTTTATTGCGTTATTGCATGATCTTCTATGAGCAATCATCAATTATAGTATTTTTGAAACATCAAACAGTATAATTGTGGTTGTAATTGTTATTATTTGCCCAGCACTTTCTTTTGTTTGGCACTCCATTTGTAGTATAATGTGTTTTTATTTTTTCCTTCTTTTTTTCATTTAGATGTTAGCTAGTTGACAGGAGCTTACGTTTAGAGTTTCCAGTGTGGGGGCGCCTTATTGGGGCGTCATTTTCTCCCATTTTTGAGGTAGACAGGTCCTTGATAGGGTATATTTGAGGGATGTTTTTTTTCGTTTTCTTTCACCAACTCTTATTCAATCTAATTAAAAGTTATGTTTTATGTATCTCTTTTCTAGGTGTTTATACCTGTGTTGTTTTGGTTTAAATTGATTCTATGGTATAACCAGAATTCATTTCATTATATCAAGGGTTCTCTACACCTATACATCGTGCTTAAGTAGAGTACATGGTAGTGTTTGTGTCATGTACCTTATTCTTAAGATTTGTATTCGGCGTGGAGTGCCTCACTCTCCGGACCTTGCCCGGACTTAGACGGACGCGTCATTCCTCCTACGTCACTCCTGCCCTATCCATGAAACGCAGGACTCAGTATGACATGCTCTTTTCCATTACAGGACATGGGACTCTCCTGCTTGATCTGTAACATATTATTGAGCCGCTAAAACGGTACCTAAAATTCTAATGATTTCATTACGTACTATCTTTTGACATTAAAATCACTATAAATTTTATCCCCCTGATGTATTTCTCACTTCTTTTTTTCTCTCTATTTTCTACCTATTTAGCTGATAAGCTCCTGTACTTCGTTGAGTCCATAGGGGTAAGTGGGGTTTAGCTTAAATATCTTTTTAGGACTCTTTTTAATTAATGTTTTTCAATTAATTTAACTATGTCTTCCCTTTAAAAAAGTTATTGGGGTTTTAAATTTTTAATGTGGGAGTTTCCTTTTTTGGATGTTCTTTCCGACAAATGTTTTGGGAAGACTTTACTGAGAAAGTTTTTGGGGATGTTCTTCCCAATATTGCCTTTTTTTTCGAAAAACCACACGTAATCAAATAAATATATAAAATTGGTTTTCTTTAAAGCCTTGTCTAATTTTGAATTTTTTTAAAAGGGGAAATCGATTGAAATTCTTCCCCTTCCCGTAACGCCACACGTTTTTTCATGTTAAAAACCCCTTTTTCTTTTTTTTTTATCTCTGATATTTTTTTTTTATTCAAATTTTTTCCGTGATTTGGGGCAAAAATATTTTAAAGGGTTTTTTGGGGGCTCTTTATTCGTTATCCCAGGTCTCTCTGTGATTTGGGACTGTAAAAATAGGGTTTATTTAAGAATCTTTCAGGTTTATCTTAAAAACTTTTTAAAGATTTTTTGTGCTGTGACGAAAAAGACGTAAAAAAAACTTTTGTAACTTTTTGGGGCTTTTTTTGAGAAAACCTCGGAAAAGTTACCTTTTTGCCTTAGTTGCTGCTTTTTTACTTTAAAAACCTGGGTACCCCTTTTTTCAATAAATTTTCTGCCAAGATGTCACCCTTTTTCCCTTTGAAAATTTGTTTTGGGAAATTGTATAAAAAAGAAAAAAAATCAATACCCCCTCCCCTTTTGATGTCAGAACTTTTTTGATCGCCTCCCGGGGAGCAAAAATTTTTTAAATTTGGTTTTACGGGGGCTTTAAAACCCCCTTGATTCGTATGTGAAGGGAAAAAGGGAAAAAGGGCCCTTTAATCCCCGAGAGGGCCCAACTTGAATATTTCGTAATCCCCATTTGACCCTGAAACCCGCTCCGGCGGTGTTCCAAACTCATTAACGAATCTTCCCGCCCTTTCTCTAGTCTGGCCCATTTTTTTCTGGACAACTTTTTAAAAACCTTCTCTCCAGACTAGAGACTCACCGCCACCCCCTTTCCGCCAGGGCTCGGGGAAGTCCCCGTACCCAAAGCTATTCCCAAACTGGAGAAATCCCTTTGTTTTAAAAACCCCCTTACCCTTTTTTAGGGTACATTGTTTTGGATCAAGGTCATCCAGAGGGATCCCTCTAAGTTTTCCAGGGGTCTTGCAGTGGCCCCGCCCTGGTGGGCCCTTTGTCCACCAGCGCTTTTTTGGGGTTTAAAGAAAAAATTTTACGGGCTTTTCCCGTCCCCCCTTTTTTCCCCACGCTGGTGGCCCAACTGGTTGGGCCCTTAAAAAGAAAAATTCCCAAACCCCCAAATCCTGGCCCCCCCGGAAGCCCAAGAACCTTTGATGTTTAAAGCAGAAATTAAACTTCGGGCCCGGGCCCTTTCTCGCCCGTACCCGCAGCGTCCTTTTGTCCTGGAATGGACGCCCCCTCTAGGTGCCGGCGTGTCCTCCTTAAAAAATTTCCTCCTTGGGAGATTGCGTATTTGGCGGCTTTTCTTTTCCAAGACCTTTACTCCTCCCAAACCAAAAATTACATGATGGGGTGTTTCGTAAAACTAATGGAAATAAATTTTTGCCCAAAACAAAATGGCGACACTTGCTGGAGGGGGCTCCCCCTCCATTGAATTTTAAACCGATAAAAAAAATCTCCTTAAATCTCCATTTTCTGCTCAGGATTAAAATCCCCGACAAGCCCGGGTTGGGGGTCTTCTTCGCCCTCTTTAATTTCCTTCTCATTTTTGGGCCCCACCGAAAAAAAACCTTTCGGGCCCGGAGCCCTTTAAAACCAGGGACACTGGGGGCCCTTAGAGCCGCCTCTGTAGCCAAAATTTCCCTTTCCTGAACTTTCCCCAAGGGGGCCCCCCTTTGGATCTTCAAAAAACTACTCCCGGGAAGCCCCAAACCTTTCCGGGCCCTCCCCTTTGCGGCCTCGAACCTTTTAAAGGGGGGACATGCCTCTCAACAGTGGCCACCCCCTGGGGCCAAAAGTTTTAAAATTTTAAACCCCCCTCACTATTTTGGGTGGCCCATTTTCGCTCAAGCGTTAGGACTTTGTTGGCCGGGACCTCCTTTTCCCGTAAAAAAAGCCCCCTGTTCAGACCCGCGGGTCTGTTTTCAGCCTCCCCCGGTCCCAGAAAGCCTTTGGGCCCCATATACCCAATGGCCCTTTGTTTAGGGAAACCCCCCGGCTTCCTCTGGTAACAGGGTAAATTTTGGGGGGGTAAACCCGATAGTTTCCCTCGAAGATGGCCCCACTTTTTTCCCCCTGCCCGGGGTTAAACCCTCTGCCCCTCATGGCCCCCCTTTTTTCCACCACATTTTTCGGTTAAACGGCCTTCGTTGCTTATCATCCGGATAGGGGGGCCCAGTTTGTTTTGGGGGATTTACCCGGTTTAAAGGGTCAGTTGCGGATTAGTAGATTTCCCCGTCTGATACCACCCCCCAAAACCAACGGGCAGGTAGAGGGGGTTTAAACCCAAGTTTTGGGTACCAAAATACGACATTTTGAATCCGCCCATAAAGGGATAATTGGTCCGACCCCCTCCCCCTGGGCGGAATTGTCATAAATTTCCCCCGGGCTCTGAACCCGTGGACCCCCTCCCCCTTTTTTTATTGTTTTTTGGGCAACCTTAAACCGCCCGCCTCCCCCTCGGGCCCACCTCGTGCCCCATTTTCCCTGCTGGGAAATTCCCCAGGTGCGTGACATCAAGGAAATCTGGCAACCCACACAAACGGGCCCTTCTCCCGGGCCTTTCCGCTCGCACCAAGGCCCGGGCCGACGGGTACAGAACCTCCCCCCCTTTTTAAGCCAGGTGATAAGGTTTGGTTTTGGTCTGCCAAAATTTTATATTCGGTTAAAGGGTTTGCCCATTTAAAAAATTTAGGCCTTAAGTTTTTGGGCCCCTTTTGTTTTTACTTCGGAAACTAAACCTGACAAAACCCCGGTGCCCCTAAAAGCTCCGCTTGCCCCCCCACTCTGCGTTTTTCCCCGAACGCCTTCCATTTTTTCCTCCCTAAAGGGCCTGTGGGGGCTGAATTGCTTCTCCCGTGGATCGGGCCCCCCCCCTTTCCCGGGCCGCCGATAACACTTTGGGGTCAGGAGGTGCTGGCGGAAAAAACAGTGAGGGGAAAGGGGTTTTTCTTTTTTTTGGACGGAAAGGGGTTTTGGGCCGGAGGAGCGTTGGGGGAAACCCTGAGGAAAACCTGTCATTCTGACCCCTTCTCAAAATTTCCGTAAAAAGGGGGGGAACCAAAAGGGGGGTACAGTCAGGGGGGCGGGGCGCTTTGGGGGACGTCGCCCCCCGGACCCCCCCCCTGCTCACAGGGGGTCCGGCGCGGGGTGCCGGGGGGCCCCCCGCGCCCACCCCCTCCCTGCCCGGTCCCGACCCCTGTCACTTACCCGTCCCCCGTCCTGGGGCACGCTGCCCTGCTTTTTCCCCGGTCGCCGGGTTTTGGTCCCGCGTTAGGACGCGCGACAGCGGGTTTGGATTTAAAAGGGGCCAGTGCACCAGTAATTTGTAATTCCCGGGTCGCGGGTCCTAAATACGGCATACCCCCCCTGCACCTTGCAAAATTGTTGGTTTGCGTTATTTGTTTTAGAAAAATTTTGGATTTTGGGTTTTGATCCCCCGTGTACCAGTCGGGTTCCCCTACTTTTTCCTGATTTGCCTGTTTCCGCCGCCTCCCAGTCTTTTGCCCGCCCTTTTAACCAGGGAACCCTCTCCCGGGGCCCTGTCCTCCCTTTCTTGCCTGTCCCCAACTAGCCCCGTTTTCGGGTTTAAAAGTTTGTCCCAAACGCTGTCCCCCGGCCCCCATTCAAGCAAGCCCACCTCAGGGGTAGCGCCCTTTGGTAGCCCCCACCCCGCAGCAAGCCCAACCCGCTTTGGGGGGGCTCGGGTGAATACCGGGGGAAATTTAAAATTTCCGCTCCCGGGCTTTGGCTTAACTATCATCGCTTGCGGTGGCCCAGGGGGAACCCAAACCAAAAAACCCTTACAATAGTTTTGCAAAAAATTAATTAATAAAGACCCTTTTTGGGGAAATTTTTTAAAGCAAACACATTAGTCCATAGGGATCAACAAAGTACGGGAAAGCTTATCACCTAAAATAGGTAGAAAAAAAGGAAAAAAAAAGAAGTGAGAAATCATCGGGGGGATAAAATTTATAGTAAATTTTAAGGGTCAAAAGATAGTAGGAAAAGAAATCAATTGGAATTTTGGGTCGTTTTAGGCTAAAATTTATTTGCCCAGGAGTAAGCAAAAAGCCCGGTGCGCTGAAAGGGGAAAAGAGAAATGTGCACGGGAAACCTGGGGTTTAGGATGGGGCAGGAGTGACGTTAGGGAGGAATGAGCGCCCTTTAAAAGCCCGGGAAAAACCCCCGGAGAGTGGGGCATTTCCACGCCGAATAAAAAATTTAAAAATTAAGGGACATGTTTTTAAATTATAAGGCATAGATAAATTTTATGTTTAAAAAAGTATAGTGGGAGAAAAGGGTCTCCGCAATGTAGGGGATTTGCGATGCAATGGAGGATTAATTACTATAATAGGACACATCCCAGGAAGGGGAAGGTCTCTTTTGGTCTTTGCTTATATAAGGGCTTTTTTAAAAATGTGGCCACTTTGATCAGACGAGGGAAATTCGTGCAAAAAGGGGCTTTTGATTTCTAGAGCTTTTAAAAAAAAATTTTTTAATTTTTTTTTGAAAATTGCCATGCATTTTAAATAATACAAATATTGCATATAGGCAGGCTCGGACTGGGCCGAATCCCCCGGTGGGCCCCCCGAGCCGCTGTGGGCCTCGGAGGCAGTGCCGCCGTTCCCCGGGGCCCGGTCGCGCATCTGGTCCCTGAACGCCCGGGAAAACCTGCCCCCAGAGCCCGGCCCGGGAGTTGGGGCTAATGCCCCGGGCCCCCCCCGGGGCTGCGCGGTGCCCAGCGGAGCCGAGCGGCCCACCCCCCGGGCCTCCCCTTATTCTCCCGGGCGGCCCCAAAGGCATGGGCCCTTGAGCCTGCCGGGCGTCCCTATGTAAAGTAGGCGGGGCGGTGACTCAAAATCTTTCGGCCGCCTATCCCGGGGTGGAATTTCAGAGTCGGCGGCAGCTGGGAGGGGCCCCGGGATTTGGGAGCCGGGACCCAGGTAAGGGGGGCCCTGGCTTAAAAGGGGGGGGCCCTGGTTCCCAAGGGGGGCCCCGGTATTAGGGCGGCCCGGGCCCCTAAAGGGGGCCCGACTAAAAAGGGGGGGCCCTGACTACAAGGGGGGCCCTGGTCCCTACGGGGGCCCCTGGTACCTACAGGGGGCTCTGACTAAAGGGGGGCTCTAAATAAAGGGGGCTCTGCCCTAAAGGGGGGCCCGGGCCCTATTACAAGGGGGACCTGGCAAAAAGGGGGGCCCTGACTTCCCTACAGGGGGGGCCCCCGGCTACCTAAAAGGGGGGCCCGGCTACAAAGGGGCCCTGACACAAGGGGGGCCCGCAAACCTTCAGGGGGGGCCCCTTCAAACCAAAGGGGCCCCCCTCTAAAAAAAAGGGGGGCCCTTTGGTCCCAAAAGGGGACCCCGTTTTAACCAAAATTGGGACCCCTTGTCTACCTTAGGGGGGCCCTGACTAAAAAGGGGGGCCCTGATCCCTACATGGGGCCCCCGGGCCCTACAAAGGGGGCCCTGGCTACAAGGGGGCCCTGACTACAAAGGGTGCCCTGATTACAAGGGGGTTCTGGCTACCTACAGGGGGGCCTGGCGACCTACAGGGGGGCCCTGGCTACCTATAGGGGGGCCCTGATTACAAGGGGGACCCTGGCTACCTACATGGGGGTCCTGGCTACCTATAGGGGGGGCCCTCTCTACAAAGGGGGCCCTGGCTACCTACAGGGGCGCCCTCTCTACAAAGGGGGCCCTGACTACCTACAGGGTGGCCCTGACTACCTACAGGGGGCCTGGCTACGTAAATACTAAGGGGGCTCTGACTACCTACACAGTAGCTAAAGGGGGGGCCCTGACTTCCTGCACACTACCTAAAGGAGGCCCCTAACTACCTGTATACTACCTAAAGGAGGCCCCTAACTACCTGTATACTACCTAAAGGAGATCCCTAACTGTATACTACCTAAAGGAGACCCCTAACTGTATAACACCTAAAGGAGACCCCTAGCTGCCTGTATAGTACCTAAAGGAGACCTCTAACTGCCTGTATACTACCTAAGAAGGCCCTAAGTGCCTGTATACTACCTAAAGGGGTCCCAAACTGCTTACACCCCTATATAAAGGGGACCCTAACTACCTACAGCTTACCTAACTGGGGGAAACCACCTACCTACAGCCAGCCTAACTAATTGGGACTCCCCAAATACCTACCTACAGCCTACCTAACTGGGTCCACCAACCAACTGTAGCCTATCAACTTCCCAATGGGGGCCCGCTTATCTACCTGGGGCTATTTACACCTGTGGCTAGTACCCCCAACCTACCTGGGGCTGGCCTACCAAACTTATCCAGCGAGAGTCACCTACCTAAATAGGCCCATCTAGTTACCTGGGGCCTCTCCCACCCCCCAACCTTCTGGTATACTAGGCTTGTACACGCTCTCCCGCCCCTGGGTAGTTTGTACAGAGTGGGAATAGGTAAAGAGATGCTGGAAAAATTTAGATTCTAAGATATTTGTGTGTAATTTCTCCAGGGAGGAGTTGTGACCGGGACATGTCATCATGGTGGTGTGGAACGGATGCAGAAGAAAAGGGAATAAGAACGGCTCATAAGAGAATAGAACGACTCATCAGACGTCTCCGGTGAGTCCCTGATTTCATGGGTTATTTTTTATATTGTAATGTGATGGTGACCTAAGCTGGTGTCAGATCACTATGTGGTCTCCATATGGCGGTGTTGTAGGTTATACCTGAGCTGGTGTCTGTGGTCTCTATATGGCGGTGTTTTTAGGTTATACCTTAGCTGGTGTCTGACCCCTATGTGTCTCTATATGGGGGTTTTTGTAGGGTTATCTTAGCGGGTGTTGACCTCTATGTGGTCTCTTTGGGGTGTTGTAGGTTATCCCTTTAGCGGGGTGTTGACCTTATTTGGTCTCTATTGGTTTTTTTTGTAGGTTTTATATCGGCGCGGGTATGTGGCAGCGCCGGTGTCCTGATTGTAAGAGTGAGGGAAAAATGCCCCTGTGTAGGAGTTAACTTTCTTGCTGGGGTTTATTTTGAAGGTGTGGGTGCGTGACAAGGGAATCTGGAGGGGGATATTGTTGTGGGTGGAGGGGTTTTGGAGGAGCTACTTAGCCTGTGTTATGATTGTTAGACTGACAAATGTGTGATTCTTTATATTTCTACAAATACATTTGTTTTGCACAGTATATGGGTAAAATGGGCGTTTTTTCAGAGGCCGGAAAAAATTTTTATGTCGTAGGGTGGGCCCCCAAGATCCTCCCCCCTGGGCCCCCGACCCCCCATCCCCACATGCAATTTTGGAATTTCTCCTTGCAATTTATGATCTAAAGATCGTTATAGAAAACGCGAGAGTATCCTTCTAAATTTTTTTAGCATTCAAGGCCTTCTTTGAATTTGGGGTTACGTTAGATAGGAGGGAAACTGAGCTCTGTGGTTATAGGGTTTTTTGATGGGAGAGGAGCGAGCTCTGTGATATAGGGTTTAATGAAGGGGAAGGAGTGGGCTTTGATATTACGGTTATAGGAGGGAAAGCTGACCTGGATAAAAAGGGTTTAATATAGAAAAGGGAGTGAGCTCTATATAATAGGCTTATATGATAGGGGAGAGGACCCGGCTCTGTGATATATATTAAAATTTAACATTTTAGATTAAATTAAAATTAAAAATATAAACATGTTAGATTTCAACTGTCCAGTTCTTTTTTTCCCCAAAGATAAGAGGTTTCCTGCATTAGTTCCCCCTCCTTTTAAAATATTACTTTTAATTGGAAAAAGCACATTTTATGAAAATTTTGGGGTCCCCGGGTGTGGATGCTCGCATTAAGGGAGACAGGGGTTTTGGATAAGGGGCTACCCCGATTTCCCCCTGAGACAGGATACAATAAACCTTCGGTGGCCAGCACATCCTCACAGTGGACTAAACCCAAAATTCGACCGAATTGTCATACTCTGTGGTACATTTGACAAAAAAGGCCCCAATTTTTTCGGAGCCCTTGAAACTCACGGGCACATCCTAAGGAGGGCCCGTTAAGGGACCACATGGGTGTTTACCCTGGGTCCCCAATAAGGGGTAAGAACCCTTCCGTTTACTAGTACCGCATTAGGGGTTCCGCCAAGGAAAGAAATGGGGTTCGACGACCGAATGGTTCATTCCGTGTCGAATTTTCCCTTCTGCCATTCAGACCCCAAAAATTCTCAGATAAGGGAAAAAAGAAAATTTGACATCAACCATTTCATTAACTGTAAAACGACACGTCGTCTCAGTTGAGGTGTACATGTGGCCTACAATATATAGGCAAAACATCGCGACAACTTCAGCCGAAAGGGAGCATCTGGGCGAGTTTTGCCCTCAAGGGGCACCTCAGTATCCGTCGTAGAAACGAACACAAAATGAAGTAAGGCCCCACGTTGGTTTTGGGGATTGACCGCATCCCCCTCCTGCCAGAGCGGCAATATGATCAGTGCTCTTCAGAGAGAGAGCTTTTGGATTTTCACTTTGAACACCCTGACCCCCCAGGATGAATAAAAAAATCTTGACTTTAATTTTCTTTTATAAGACATTTAGCGAAGTGGCAAAAATCATTCTTCTAACTTTTCCCGAATGGGGGCATGCTTTTCTTCATAATTCTTTAATTGTTTCAACCCCATTTATTGTTATTTTTATACTTTTGAGTCTTTGTTCGTTTCCCAGCCAAAATACCCCTTTTTCATATTTGACGAGTGCACGCATTGCAATCATACTTTAACACTTTCCCCCAATATGGTTAAGGGGTCTAGGGAAAGGCCGGCGGCCATGGGGCGCCATTTCCGCCGGCTTCACGGCCAAACCCCCAAAACCCCCTACCCACACGCCGCCCAAATAAGAGCCCCCCATACCGCGTCCTAGAACCGGCACTGCGGGCCCTCTACAGGGGGAGGGACGTGCCCCCCCACATTTCCCCCGGGTGAGTAGACTATATTCGGCTTCTTGGTTGTGGGTTTATTTTTTATTTACCTGTTCGTTTTTTCCCTTTAATTGGGTTGTTTTTTTTTTGTTTAGATGGGGAAAGGACCAAAAAGTTTATTTATAGGGTTAGATTTTTTTTCAGGGTAGGGTTCCTAGGACCGCCCTTTTTGGGGGATATTCCCTTTTTTTTGATAGGCTAGGGCTAATACTTCCCCCCACCTGAGGGTCTGGGTAGGAATTAGATTAGTCCCCCCCATTAGGTAGCCTTCTCTTTTTTTTGTTTTTTCTAGGGGCCATCTAAGTATGTAATTTTACTTATAATTATCCATAAAAAGTTAAGCTTTATAGCCTTTTTTCCTTCAGATGGTTTTTCGCATTAAGGTGGGCCTCTATAGAGATCTGGAAGTGCCCGCTTAGAAGTTTCCCTCTGCACTGCAGTCCACCAACAAAAATCAGTCTTCCGGGCAGTGTCAGACTGAGTTGCCTAGGGCCCAGAGGTGGAGTTGATTCTAGGGGCCCACCAGTTGAGCTGTTTCTAGACCACCGGTGGGGTTTATTTTAGGGGCCCACACTACAGCTTCTGTAAATGACTGTAGATGCCTCTTGCTTTGTGCCTCTTTATCTTTTCTGCCTCTTCTGAGGATGTAGATGCAGTTTAAAAATACAGCTCCTGGTCTACCATGCTGAGGGGCCCACCGGGTTGTCCCCTATTCCCCTGTGGGCCGCCCGAGCCTGCCTCTGGGCATCTCTTTATCTGTCTCCCTGTCTGTCCTACATCTCTCATTCACTGTGAAGTGACATAACCCAGGACTCCTTGTGCGTCCAGAGGTCCTCCTGTAGTTACTGTCCTCAAGTCTTCCTTTTTGATTTTATATCAGTGGCTTGTGTGCTGCATTCTGGAAAATGACGCGACAGCTCTATCTGCATTACATAACAAGCTTCTCTAATACCTGACATGTTCAATATCTCACTTATTAGTGATACACTGTGCAAGACTTCATCTTTAATTTCATAAGCCTGGCTGAATAAACAATAGGCACAGAGAGCGGAAAGCTGCTCCGACAGCTGGTACATTTCCTAACATTTGTCCCCTTAGGGTGTAAGTGCCAACCCTACCTTAGGACGGCAGAAGAAATCAATTAACAATGCAAAATGAGCGGGGCTGACAGATATGCAGGCTCAGTTGACATGAGCTTAAAGGGACTTTTCACTATTGGAGTCACTTCTCAAATATATCTGTATCATCAGCCCCGAGGGTGGCTTTTTAGGTCTGCTGAGTTGGCCATAGACTATGAAATGAAAGGCGTTGCCCACTTTATGATGTCTTTCAAACCTCTTTTCTTATTCTTATTATGTATATAATAGGAAATCATACAATTTACTAAAATACATGTATTAAAATTGATACTCCTATATCTGTTCAATACCAGTGCTTTAGGCCCCTATGTAGAAAAAAATGGTGGCGCCCACATTTCTGTCCACATTTATAGCTGCCATGGAGAAACTGCATGGACAAAACAGTCATGTTACTCCTGGTATCCAGATAACAGTAGTGTATGGAGGAGCAGAACTTCTCCAGTATTACTACCTCCAGCAGTGCCTCATCATGTGACCACCACACAGGTCATGTGACCACCACATAGGTCATGTGACCCTGGTATCCAGATAACAGTAGTGTATGGAGGAGCAGAACTTCTCCAGTATTACTACCTCCAGCAGCTTCTTATCATGTGACCACCACACAGGTCATGTGACCCCTGGTATCCAGATAACAGTAGTGTATGGAGGAGCAGAACTTCTCCAGTATTACTAACTCCAGCAGCGTCTTATCATGTGATCCCCACACAGGTCATGTGTCCCTGGTATCCAGGTAACAGTAGTGTATAGAGGAGCAGAACTTCTCCAGTATTACCAACTCCAGCAGCATCTTATCATGTGACCACCACACAGGTCATGTGACCCCTGGTATCCAGATAACAGTAGTGTATGGAGGAGCAGAACTTATCCAGTATTACCACCTCCAGAAGCGTCGTATCATGTGACCACTGCACAGGTCATGTGACCCTGGTATCCAGGTAACAGTAGTGTATGGAGGAGCAGAACTTCTCCAGTATTACCACCTCCAGCCGACTTATCATGTGACCACCACACAGGTCATGTGACCCTGGTATCCAGGTAACAGTAGTGTATGGAGGAGCAGAACTTCTCCAGTTTTACACCTCAGCAGAACCCTTATCTGTGACCACCACACAGGTTCATGTGACCCTGGTATACGATAACAGTAGTGTAATGGAGGTGCATAACTTCTCCAGTATTACCACCTCCAGTAGCGTCGTATCATGTGACCACTGCACAGGTCATGTGACCCTGGTATCCAGGTAACAGTAGTGTATGGAGGAGCAGAACTTCTCCAGTATTACTACCTCTAGCAGCATCTTATCTAGTGACCACCACACAGGGTGTGCAACTAGAGTAGCTTTTATACACAAGCAGGAGTTAAGAACTGCTTTAACTCTGAAATTAAGCAAAATCAGAACAGCAAGTTATTTGGTAGTAAACTTTATGTTTGCCTATATGTTTAAAGCTAATCAATAAGATGGGAATACATTGGAAACAATGAGATGAGGTTTGCAGTCAGATTCTACGCTGATTCTGAGGCGCCAGAATCAGCATAAAATCAGCCGTGTGATTATACCTAAGACTTAGGGCTATATGTCCCAATCCAAAAGCACTGTTTTTTTGGTCTATTTTGTGCCAAGAATACACTGCACACCATATTTTCAACGTAAATGAACTGTCGTACACCAAAAGTAGGCGCATTATACGCCGGGCACGACACATTGTAATGCGCTTAAAATGGTGTATTAAATATAGTAGCAATGATACGCTGTGCGCCTCCATAACACAATGTGCTTATTGAGATGCATTACATACACTAGCAATGATACGTTATGTGCCTCAATAACACAATGTGCCTCGATAGGAGCATTACATACACTAGCAATGATACACTAAGCGCCTCAATTGTGCAATGCGCCTTTTTAAGCGCATTAACTTTACTATGCAAGATATACCAGATGCCAGATTTTTGAAAGGATCGTACTTTCAGACGCACTTTACACTGATTAAAGGCACCTAAAATCTTCCGCAGTGGTGCCAATTTTTGGACATGTCGCCCTTAATTTTCTTGCAGCCCAGGATGCACCAAATTTTTTAACAGGCGTGCACCTCTAAATAAATTTAGTGGTGCACTCTGACACTGTCAGCATTGGACTGTATCAAACTGTGTATGGGTATGCACCATTGAGAAGGGGAATGGTAACACCTAGTTATCAACTTAGTCGCACATTTTCAAGAGGAATAACAAAGGAATAATAGCACATAGAATCCTAATTAAAGACTCTCTAGAATTGCAAAAGACATGAGAGTAGATTTTTAACTCCTTAACAACCGCCCGCCGATTTAAGACGTCGCTGCAGAGATCGGAGTTTGCAGTTCCGGGCGCCGCAGCTGCGCTGAGATCGGGGCTGTACTATACAGCCCTGATCCCAGAGCATCTCCTACGAGCACTGGGCAGAGGGGGAAAACTCCGCAAGCCGGTGCTCTAACCCTTTGATTGCGGCGGATCGTCACCGCAGTGCAATCAAAGGGTTTCCCTGCTCTGTCGGGTGATCGTGACTCCCTGTGACCCGACAGAGCCCGGGGAACAGCTGTACAGTCAGCCCTGGGACCTAGAGTGGCCCCAGAGCTGTCTGTGTATCAAGCCAGTGACCAGGCCAGACTGTGAGCTGTCCTGATCACTGCCTGTGTCAGACTGACACAGATTATAATGTATTAGCATATATGAATATGCTAATACATCACTAAGTGTTAAAAAAAAAAAACAGTTCTCCCTTCAGGGGATTTAAAAAACACAAAAAACAGAAAAAGTGTAAAACAAAATGAAAAGAATAAATAATAAAATTAAAATAAATATTTAATAAAAAATAATTGTTCATATATTACACACACAAAAAAAAACTACACATATTAGGTATCCACACGACCGTAATAACCTGTAGAATTAATCTAGCAAGTTATTAAGTGTGAAGTGAGAATGGTGTTAAAAAAAAAATTAAAAAAAATAAAAATTTTGCAAAATTCTGCAATTATTTATAAGTGAAGTTAAACTGTTCACCCATAAAGTACAACTTGTCTCGAATAAAACGAGGCCTGTTACAACTGCGTTATTGAAAAAATAAAAAAGTTTCAACTGTTGAAACGCAAGGAGGCAAAAACTAAAAAAAATGTTCTGGTCATTAACTACTTTTCAGGCGTTCGGCTTAAGGGATTAAGGTGTTATCCCCCCAAAAAAAGAAAATGTACAAGAGGGTCACACAAACTACTAAAGCATAGGGCTCTTATTTTATCTTTCAGAGGAGCAGTAAGGAAAATTATTGTGGGGGTGCCTTGTTAGTCACACTCTGAAGCATTTACAGGCAGTCCCCGGATTACGAACGGGATAGGGACTGTAGGTTTGTTCTTAAGTTGAATTTGTATGTTAGTCAAAACAGGTAGATTTATTAAATGTTACTGCAGCACAAAAGTGTTTTTTTTTTTGGGATAGTGCAGGGAAGGGGTTTTTACATTTGTTATGCTGTCTGTGCGCATGTTAACAAGATTTCACCTCATGTGCTGCTGTGGCATGCTGGAACTAGTCACTCCAAATCTACTACCTGCTGTGGAACATGGAACTACAAGTGCCAGGATGCCCCATAAGTCTCCGTTTGTAACTAGGGGACAGATGTAAGTCGGAACTGTGTAAGTCGAGGGCTGCCTGTATATAACTGAACAAACGCAAATCCTTAGCATGAATGCGAGGAATCCAGCGAGTAAAATCTCCAATCCTTTATTCAAAAGTTAAACAGCTCACGGGACAACAAGTGACGCATGTGTCTTATGCCAACGCGTTTCTGAACCCCAAATGGGTCCTTGTTCACAGCTCATTTGCGTTTGTTGTGAATGAGCCATGACCGGCGGCTCTCCCTGCGGGATATTTACATCCATCCGAAACACCACTGAAGGGTCACGACACTGAGTGAGGGTGCACTCCGCCCATCTCCATAGGTTTTAAATCAGTGCAGGATACTCAGTAGCTAGTCCTTTTCACTCCCTAAGGTGTTGTAGTCTGAACAGGCTCCAAGAGAGGTAACGTTTTAGTGTTAGGACTCACCTGTGCTGGGGTCCCCGTGACTCAATTGGGAGGTGAGCTTAAACACTTTTGATCAAAATTGTGATCTAAGAACCCCAAATTTTCATATATCCTTAGCAGTAATGCATTTTTTAAAAAACCCTATATGCTTTTGATGTTTTCTTAGTTGTTAGTGTGCCGCTGACATTTGGAATAGATGTTACAGCACAGGTGTGGGTAGGTTAAATCACAAATCATTTCTTCTTCTTTACAAAGACCCAAAAGAGAACACCTCTCTCTTCAGCTACCGTGACACACTTCCTCTGTTTCCAGAAGGATTATCCCCTTCTCCCTTCTGTGACCAAGCCAACGCTCCCAGTCACTCTGCAGCTTGACGCTTGGCTTGTTCCACTGCCATCGTGGCCCGAGCCTCCTGTGGCCCTACCACCAGCATGCCGCAGCACGTGTCACAACACTTCTTCACTGTAACCCACTTCTCCTTCAGAGTTGTCTCTCTTTTTTTCCTTTTCCTTGCTCTCTCTCCAGAGCCATCCTAACAGTATGAGCCCCGTGGCAGAGCTGTGCACTGGGCCCTCCAGCCAACACATCCACTCACTGGACCACTTTACGTGGTCAGTCATGCATTCTGTGCCGCCAGGCCACAACTCCTATAAGTTACATGAGTTGCTGTATGGCTTGGCCTGGGGGCACAGAATTGCTGACTGACCAGATGAAGTTGTTATATGATATGTGGTCAGCCATCCTGATTGGGGACACTGTCCATCAGCCTCTCTCTACTTTGCTTCTGAAGAACTTTTCCACGGGAGCTGGGACTCTGCAAAGCCACTGACAGCACACTCATCTCCCACAAGTGGTCGCAGCAGTGAGAGCAATCACACAGGAGATGGGTTCGGAGCAGGATGGCTGGGGATGTATTACAGCCAGGGCTAGATTGACCTTTTATGCAGCCCTAGGCACAGACTACATACATTGAAGGAAATAATTATTTTATCCCTTACTGTTTGTGTAAGTCTGCCCAATGACAAAGACATGAATATTCTATAATTTTAAGGGTAGGTTAATTTTAACATTGAGAGATAGAACACCCAAAATAAAATCCAGAAAATCACATTGTATGAATTATATAAATTTATTTGCGTTTTGCAGTGAGAAATAAGTATTTGATCCCTATGGCAAACAAGACTTGCCAGGACGTGCCTTATCTGCTAAGAAGCAAAAGTAAACAAAGCACGCTGAGCTGAGAGAGAGAGCCGTCAGAGCACAGAGCCATGCATAAGGGATCGTGTGCAATGTTCACTCAAATAATCACACTACAACTAGTGGATTCTGTATACAAAAGACAACATATTTCTCCACAGCCCCTTGAAAGCTCTCATCAGATAAGAAGTGTGCTCTGCGCAAGTTCAGCTCTGTCACTCTGCCTGGTCGTATCTAATGCAAGCTTTTAAGTAACTAAGGGCAGGTAAGGCAGCCTGTATCTCTCTCAGGCTACAATTTTTTTAATCACATATATTTAGAAAAGTGATTAAATACCCATTTTGGAGTATCCCACGTCAACATTACATCGTGGCAAAACCCCTTTAATACTTGGTGGCAAAACCCTTGTTGGCAAGCACGTCAAACGTTTTTTGTAGTTGATGTTGAGGTTTGTGAACGTCAGGAGGAATTTTGCTCCACTCCTCTTTACAGATCATCTCTAAATCATTAAGATTTTGAGGCTGTAAATCAGAGCTTTAACTCCCTCCATAAGTTTTTTATGGGATTAAGGTCTGGAGACTGGCTAGGTCACTCCATGACCTTAATGTGCTTCTTTTTGAGCCCCGCCTTTGTTGCTTTGGCTGTATGTTTTGGGTCATTGTCTTGCTGGAAGACCCAGCCACGACCCATTTTTAATGTCCTGGTGGGTGGAGGGAAGGAGGTTGTCACTCAGGATTTTTTGGTACATGGCTCCATCCATTCTGCGGTGAAGTAGTCCTGTGCCCTTAGCAGAGAAACACCCCCAAAAACATAGTTCCCACCTCCATGCTTGACAGTGGGGACGGTGTTCTTTGAGTCATAGGCAGAATTTCTCTTCCTCCAAACACAGCGAGTTGAGTTAAAGAAAAAAAAGTTCAATTTTTGGCTCATCTGACCACAGCACAGTCTCCCAATCTCTCACAGAATCACCCAGGTGTTCACTGGCAAACTTCAGACGGGCCTGCACATGTGCCTTCTTGAGCAGGGGGACCTTGCAGGCAATGCAGGATTTTAAACTATTATGACGTAATATGTTACCAATGGTTTTCTTGGTGACTGTGGTCCCAGCTGCCTTGAGATCATTAACAAGTTAATGTAGTTTTAGGCTGATCTCTCACCTTCCTCATGTCAAGGATACCCCACGAGGTGAGATTTTGCATAGAGCCCCAGATTGATGTTGATTGACAGTGATTTTGCATTTCTTCCATTCTCTTACTCTTGCACCAACAGTTGTCTCCTTCTCACCCAGGGTCTTACTTATGGTTTTGTAGCCCATTCCAGCTTTGTGCAGGTCTATGATCTTGTCCCTGACATCCTTAGAAAGCTCTTTGTTCTTGCCCATGTTGTAGAGGGTAGAGTCTGACTGATTGAGTCTGTGGGCAGGAGTCTTTTATAAAGGTGACTATTTAAGACCGATGTCTTTAATGCAGGTAATGAGTTGATTAGGAGAATCTAACTGGTCTGTAGGAGCCAGAACTATTAATGGTTGGCACGGGATCAAATACATTTTTCTCTCAGCAAAATGCAAATAAATTTATATAATTTATACAATGTGATTTTCTGGATTTTATTTTGGATATTCTATGTTAAAATGTTAAAATTAACCTAACCTTAAAATTATAGACTGTTCATGTCTTTGTCAGTGGGCAAACTTACACAATCAGCAAGGGATCAAATAATTATTTCCTTCACTGTACATGCAACTTTAGCAAAGTAGGCCCGGGTTCATACCTTGCACTCAGATGGTGGTAAAACTGCAGTGTTTTTTCCAAAACCCACTACAAAATGGAATTTCAAAAAACTACAATAGCTGCAATTTGACCTTGACATGTGAACCCAGCCTCAATGTTCTCTGCATTTGCTGTTATATATACATAGATACACAGTTTAAGACATACACTATAACATGCATAATCCACACACAGCAGACAGATATAACACTCGCTATATAATTTCCATTATGCATACACACTATAATCACACAGAACATGGCATATACATTATACTTGACTCTGCAAAATATACATCTGCTACTTTAAAGGGTTTGTCAATTAAAACATAATTCCAAAATAGGCCCCAGATACATTAAATGAATAGTAATAAAAAACACTAATTTTACACTTCCTACCGATCCAGCAATGAAGCTGACGATGGTATCTCTGGTCTCTCTTTATTTACAGTCTTTATGAATGGCTGCTACAGCCAATCAGTGGCTTCATTGCTCATGTGCCATTATCTGACGTGATGGAGTGAACAGCGAACGAGCAGTGATGATACTGGAATGGCGCGTGACCCATGAAGCCACTGATTGGCTGCAGCAGCTATTTGCTGTTTGAAAGGACCATACATTAAACAGAGACCAGAGATTGACAGCTTCAGGGCTGGATCAGTAATAAGGGCATAGATTAGAGGATATAGAAACTTAATTATGCATATGGGACTGATGTTTGTTGTTGCTAATGTTGACATAACTTCATTTGGGAAATTGATAGTGTTTTTGCAACTATTCTATAGCACTAACCATATACAGTACAAACTCACAGCACAGTACATACAAACACCATATGCAATCAAATATACATGAACACACTCACTGTACATACAGATCATATGCACCCTCACTAGGTGTGGACAGTCACAATGAACATACTCATTATATACAGGCAGACCTACAAACTAATTACTAGCCTGATTATTCCCCACATTACCTATATCAGCCCTTGCATTGACTATATCACTAGGGTGACAATAAGGGCACATTTGATTTGGTGTGAATGTCAGCCCCTGCATAGGTCATATTTCTAAAGTAACAATAGGGGGGGTGGAGGGGACATGGGCACAGTGTCCATACACAATAATACTGTGGTGTGTCAGCGGCCTGTCCCAGAGTCCTTTGTCCTGCACTTCGGCTGTCACCGCGAGTAGCCACGTCAGGGGTAACAACCTGTGGGTCCCCCACTGTTAAAAGGGTTTTGCCACAAAGTAAAATTGACGTGGGAAGTTTGAAAATTAAATAATAAACATTTTCACCCTTCATCATTATTAACAATTCTGCACCGTTTTTGTCTTAGCTGCTCCTTTAGTGATCCATTGTTTACAGCTCGTCTCCAGGGGATACGACCAGGGCTGAGAGTTCCTCACTCCTGGTCGCACATGCTCAGATATCACCTCTCCTCCCAGGAAACTATTGAGTGTTCAAACCCCAGGTGCTGTCACTCTACTCCCGTCCTCTGTACTCCTTAGTAATTAGTCAAACAGTAAAAATAAATTAAAAAAAGAAACCTCAATGAGGTCTGTGCCTTGATAAGGAGAAAAAAAATCCACAGGTTTGGTTCCTGCAGTGATTTGAACCGAGGACCCTTGTATCTGGAGGCAAAAGTTTTACCTCTGAGCTACAATGTAGCTACTTACAGTTCTATACATAAACAGACCTTTCTTTGACTACAGAGAGGAAAGGCCTGGAGATGTCATCCTGCTGGGTCACATGATATACAATTCAAACAAATCACACACGCCCCCTTCTGAGCACACAGAGCTGAAGAGCTGGATGCAGAAGGTATGAGATGAGATCGTGGCAAAACCCCTTTAAGTTCGTCCGGACTTGCAGCAGGCTCTGGTGAAGACCGAGGCTCCTTAAGACTCTGCTCCCTGGCGTGTTCTCCACACCACCATCTACGCTTACGATGGCTCAAAGGATTCACAATAGCCGGCGTTCTACGCTGTCAGTCTTAATTGACCCATGAAATGTGATAGTGAAGAGTGTTTGTGTGGAAAATCCCACCTGAGAAATGTCTGCAACTAGTTCCTCCAGAGGAGGCATCTTGTCATCACCAACAAAGCCTTTTGTACGAATTGTATACATTTCTGTATGCGCGTTCAATACTTCTTCCCTTTCATTTCTCGTTATTACACATAATTTATGGGCATCTATGGTTTGATTTCTTTGCCTGTGTGGATTGGGTGGGTTGTTACTGCCATCTGGTGAGAATTTTATGTCAATAGCACCTTTAGAAATATATTTACTTGGTGACGCGTTCAATACTTACTTCACCCACTGACTTCCTCAATGCTGTCTTGGGTTAAAAGGGCAATTTATCATAGCTGGGAAAATGGGTGATTTTTGGCTTTCGGGGCAAGATTGGCAAGGTATATCTGAAGCTGCGCAGATTGTGAACTGTTGGCGTGCTGCTGTGGAAAAAGTGTACTATGAGAGGACAAATGGTGCCATTGTGAATAAGTGATGTGTAAACTGTGGAGCACCACGCGCCATTAATGTGAGAAGTGAACATCAGCTCCAAAGGTGCACAAAGGTTGACCAACAGACTACAGCAGCGCAGCTGGCTGCCAAAATGACCAGATGTGTATCTCAACCTACTGCAGACGGATGTCACTACGCCTCTGATAACCAAGCTACATCGGCAGAAAAGGCTTCAATTTTAACTGTAGTTTCAGAATTAGACCTCTGCTGATTGGCAGAGTGTTCTTTTCCAACAAGCCACATTTTGTGCTTCATCGACCGGCTGAACAGTGGCATGTCAGACGAGAAACGTCAGAGAACAAACACCCTGCAACCACTGCTGGAAGTACACAAGCTGGTGGTGGCAGTGCTGTGGTCTGAGAATATTTTTTGCACATGGAAGGCATTCTCAACCAATTTGGGTATGAATCCCTCCTTGCAGATCACACAAACAACCATACATGCTGCATGTCTTACCTTCCAGATACACAATGTGATATGTCACACAGCTAGATATGTCCAACAATGGTTGGAACAGCATGAATAAAACTTTCAAGTACTACCCTGACCCCTAATTCCCAAGACTTAAACCCAATTGAGTATCTGTGGAAGCCCCTGGATGGTGGTGTTGGCTCCATGAACCCTCCAGCAGCTGTGGGATGCAGTTAGCATGACTCCAGCTACTTGGGACAACCTACCGGGAACTTATTGAGTCACTTCCTACCTCTTCAAATAATCTCCCAAAAAATGGGAATCTCGCAAGAGAACAGAGAGAGTGACTATTAATCACTATATTTACCTCTTACCCCTGATGAAGCCAGTTTAGCTGGTGAAACATGTTGGGGAGGTCAGGCATGACATTTTAAATTGTGATTTCTCACCTCTATCTACAAAGGTATCACCCGCTGCAGAGGGTGTTACAAGGAAGCCTTATATGTTTTATGTCTATTAGATTAGGGATTACTGCCCAAGTAGGAGGCTTGGGATCCGTTACTGGAGTTAGTAAATTACTGTATATATAAGGTTTTCCGGTTAGAAGGTGGGGTTCCAACAGACTTGATAATGGAAAGGGAGTTACTTCTTCAGAAGTAGGAAGGGAATAATTGAGAGGTTAGAAATCAGGTTTTTAAATAGTGTGTATAGAGGTTAAGTACATAATAAAAGTTACGTTTTAGTGTTTTATAGATTGAGAACTGATGGAGTTTAAATTTACTTATGGCAAAATAGTAAATGTACTTCCTACCTCTCTCGCTGCCGGTCACTGCTGCACAAGGCAGTTATTCTTGATATTAGCTGGTGGTCATATTAATATGACTTGACTATTACACAAGCAGTCAGACCTGACGTAGCTGTTAGAAAGTATTACAGATTAGCACATATTAACAACCTTATCACAAGTATAGACCATCCCCATGAACAGAGATTAGACAGGAAGCTGTGGATCCTGCCAGGAGAACTCTTCTTCTACATAGAATACTAGAAGGGACACACGTGAAATATTTGGTGATGCTCTGCAGCATGGTACTGTGGTATAAGCCGGGGCAGCTTTATTACCACAACAGTAACGTAGTTTATGATCAAAGGCTCTGGCTCTTATTTATATCTAGCACATAGAAGTCATTCCAAGGAAACCGCAATGTGATGCTTGTTTAATATATATGATAACAATATGCTTTCCCCAACATGACCGACACCTCTTTGGGGCCAGAGCCAGAACCGATATAGTCTGGAATATACAAGGGAGGAGCAGCAGCTCATTATTATTTTTGGGTACTGTGACAATACCCGACAGACCCTCCAAAAAGCTGGTCCGGTTTGTTCACTAATTTTAACCATTGATTTACTGTTCCCTGCATGCAGCAGTGCCATAACCTACAACGTTACATGGGCTACCATAGCCTGAACCACATTCCCCGTGGGCTTTATTCACACCTCATTCGAGGTGGACAGTACATTACCAATACTGCTCAATGTCCGCCGCTGTACAGTTACCTGCAGCAGTCATTCTAGTACGTTCTCTTCTAATCATTGGTTTGCTCTTCCGTGTATTAAGCAGTGCCTTAAAGGGAACCTGGCACATAGGTTATACTGCCCATGCTGAGGACAGCACAAGCTAGTGACAGACATAGGGTATGTTCACACGGCCTTTGGGATCCGTAAATCGCATCCAAAAGCGCCGTGTCAATCGGATCCAAAACGCATCCAACATGCAGCTGTGTGTTTGGATGCGTTTTGGCTGCAGCAGGATCGCACCCTAGAGTTTTAAATAGGGCGTCTGCTGCGTCTTTCGGATCAAAAATTGACATGACAACTCTTTGAATGGATCAGAAAGACGCAAGTAAACACGCATCGGGGATCACCGATGCGTGTTTTACATTGAAAGCAATGTCAATTATACTGCACATTGTTATATGCGTGTTTGGGTCTGTTTAGGGTCCAATAGACGGATCCATAATTGGATCCAAAACGCCGTGTGAACATACCCATGCTGTTTCCAGTGCGGTGTCCCTTATTCTGTAAGATACATTAGTTTCAGAGCAGCCTACTCTGCCTGAGTCCGATTCATTCATGAGCAGGTGTTAGCCCTGCCCTCCCACAGCTAGACATGCCCACCTGCTAATGAGTTTCTTCATATTCAAAGTAAAATGTTAAATCAGCTGTGAGTGGGTGGGGCTATCCACAAGTGGGCGGGGCTAACACCTGCTCATGAATAAGCTGGACTCTTCATGCTGCAGCCTGCCAGATTTGAGCATTAAATACTCTTAGAACTACAGCATCTTACAAAATGCTGGAAACAGCAGGTCTGACACTGGCTGGTGCTGTCCTCAGCAAGGGGGACATCACCTATGTGACAGGTTCCCTTTAACCTACACAACTCAAGTGGGGTAAACAGTATATTTGGAACAGTTCCTGATATCCACTATGTAGTCTAACTATGGGCCGGACTGGTAATCTGTCTTGCTGGGACAGTCAGTGGGTTGCAGGACTGACCCACAAGGGAACAGGTAGGCCACTACGGCAGGAGAACTGTGCACAGCACAATTCAATGGAGTCCTTAGCTCCCTGCCCGGCCAGTCACCACTACTTCTTTTGATACCTATTTTAGAGGGGTGCAGTGCGTGATACAGTTCATTTCTGTGGGTTCAGTGCGTAATATAATTTTGGTGTATAGTGCATCATAATAATTTTAATAATTTTAGGGTGTACAGTGTATTATAATTTCTTTGGGAGGGGTGGGGGGGGTAGTGTATATTCAAATAATTTTCATGGGTATAGTGTATAATATAATTGCTATAAGGAGGTACAGTGTAAACTCAATAAATTCAGGGGGTGCAATGTGTTATCATTAAATCTTGGGAAACCGTGTACATTATAATTTTAGGAATTCAGTGTATAAAATATTCAATTCAAAGGGTGCTATGTATAAAATAAGTAGTTTCTGGTGGATCAATGTGTATGAGAATTTTAGGAGGTGCAATGTATATTATAATTCCTGTGGGTGCAGTATAATCAGGTGTTTATATGTTCGTCTATTGTGTGCATTATAGATTTAGGTAGTAGTGAAAGGGCAGTGGGCAAATAACTCAATTATTGTGCAATGCTATGTCCTTTCCACCACCGAGGATTAGGGGGGGCAGGGCAATATTGTATGGGGGTAGGACTCGCAAGGCTGCTCTGTAGTTGCAGTTGAGCTCTGGTCATACTCGTACCTGCTTCAGCCATCTGGGCACAGTGATGTTGAAATAAAACTCATCCAAAATAAATTAACTTATGCTGCAGTTGCCCAGTGTATGGGGAAGCAGATCCTGCTCCTGGTGGCCTATGTCTAAATAAGCCAGATGTACCTGGAAAGCTGTTCACATAGCAAAATTTAACCCTAATCGGACATTGCCACAAGCAGCAGGGGAGGTCAATCTATTTCTACTGTGTATGATACGAATGGTTAAGATGCTTCTTCTGTAATGTCGGTGGATATGTGCTATAAAACAAGGGGAATGTAAAAGAAAATATACATAGGGTAGATGAGGGCTTAACATGTTCTCGGACTGTGGAAGGAGTCACTGACATATATAAAATACAGTACACAGACGAACAAAAAAAAAAGGGGAACATCTCATTCACAAAAACATCCATAAACCAGACTGTTTCCATAAGACTCCAGGATAGCCAAAAAGGTCTAGCATCATTACCGAGGTGGTAAAGCCTAAAGAACAAAAGATGGCAAAGTACAAGTAAACCATAGCTTTTAAAGAAGTTGGGGGGAGACAAACAAACAACATCCATTCAATAAAAGTCTCTATGTACAGAAATCACACCTGCCTGAACACACTGCAAACTATGTGCTTGACTCCATGCAAACTACAAGCTACTGCAGTGGTCTGCAAAGTGCGGCTCTCTAGCTGTTGGGAAAACTACAACTCCCATCATGCATTTATATAATCTATATCAGTCGACCTGATGGGAGTTGTAGTTTCCCAACAGCTGGAGAGCCGCACTTTGCAGACCACTGAGCTACTGTATATATTAACTCTATCATATAACTTAGGTAGCTTCCAGAATCACGTATCTTTGTTTGATCAAGGAACAAGCCCAGGTTATGCTCAACGTCGTCATTAGCGCATTCCCAGGAGCTGGCGACTTTTCAGCTGAAAGTTCTTCTCCAGCTCACACAGAGCCTGCGCTCGCATATTGGCCGCCTGCAGCCGATGCTTCAGCTCCATGCACTTCTCTTGGGCGGGTGGATATTTGCTTCCACTATGGTTCTCTTTACTTTCAGTACCAAAGTGGACATTCCTCTTGCTGTGTGAAGAAGATGATCGCTCCAACGAAGGATCTGTCAAAGAAAGGGAGGGCGGTTAGACACAGATGCATGTATTAGTAATTATTACAGGCTTGTTTGTGGGATATAAAAATACATATAAGTTTATGTAATCTGGGGGAGGATTAGCAGAGAAAATCCTGATCAGACTATTACGAGACAGTGGAAGTGCTACTTACCCCACTCACATGCAGGAAGTGACAGCTTTCCCTGTCTAAGTGTGTGAGCAAACTATCAATCACTGTATGTGGGTGGGGGCTGCAGGACTTGATTTTCTCTGTAATTTTACTATATACCCTATATATTACAGAGCTCAGCTTCTCTCCTCTATCATATAACCCTATATATCACAGAACTCAGCTCCTCCCCCTCTATCATATAACCCTATATATCACAGAACTCAGCTCCTCCCCCTCTATCATATAACCCTACATATCAGAGCTCAGCTCCTATCCTGTATCATATATATCAGAACTCAGCTCCTCCCCCTCTGTCATATAACCCTATATATCACAGAGCTCAGCTCCTCCCCCTGTCATATAACCCTATATATCACAGAGCTGAGCTTCTCTCCTCAATCATATACACCACCCACAAAAAGTCAGGAATATTTGGCTTTTGGTTGAAATTGCAGGATGAACATCAAATTTTTTGAATTTTTTTTTAAATGAACTAAATAAGACCATCTTTTTCCTTTAGATGCACCTGTCAAGCCATTTAATGTGTTGGTACTTTTTGCACAACTTACTGAGCTCTGACAAGAAGCTTAATGGCAAAATTCACAACAGATGTTTGATCCCTGAATCACCCAATAAATTTAAGGGATCAATTTGAATTGGGATATAAACAGTCCTCATTGTGCTGTTCACATTTTGTCATCATGCGACCAAGACAACACCTTACAATTGATCAACAGTACCTCGCCATTGTGAGACAGGATGCTCTCAGGCAGAAGTGGCCGCTAAGCTTACATTGTCATCAGTAGGTTGTATCAGAGATAGAGAGACTGGAAGATTCACAGAAAGGCAAATAAGTGGACGTCCTTTGGCTCCATCACACACCAATGACCACTTCATTGTAAACATTGCCCTGCAGAACCGGATGATGAATGCCACACAATTCCAGGCACGTTTAAGGGAGTTGAGCGGCAATCAAGTGTCGCATCAAGCCATTCGTAACAGTTTACATCAGCATGGTCTGTATCCTAGACGACCAGCAAGAGTACCTGACCTGGCTGATGCACAGCGTCCTCCTTGACATCTCCATTATTGTTGGTGGCCATATTTTCTGCTCAGAGGGAATTGAATAGCACCGAGGAGCACTGGTCCCTCATCTAGCGTAGCTGCTACCTGGCCCAAGAAAGATGATGATGCCTGTGCCTGGTGCTGTGGTCAGGTTGTCCAACACGCAGACCGCACTGATGTAAACGGTTACGAACGGTCTAAATGTGACACTTTGTCGCCTCTCAAAGTGTCTGGAGTTCTGTGGCTTTCATCATCTGGTTCCCGATGAGGTAAGGTGTTGTCTTGGTCTCTCGATGTCAAAATGTGAAAAGCATGATTAGGACTGTTTAAATCCCAATTCAAATAGATCCTTAAATCGACTGATAAATTTAGGGGATCAAAACACCCATGTTGAATATTGCCATTAAAAGGTGATTTCCCCCCCCCCTCCCCCCACACTGAAAAATTAGCTTTCAACATCATAGGAATAGTTAAATGAAGACTCTTTAAATACATTGATCAATAGATTTTACTTTACTATAAGATCAGAGCACAAAACGGCTTTTAAGTGCGCACAGGTTTCTATGGTTACCTGCATACGTCTGAGAGCAGGGAGTGACATCACCCCAATGATGGACTAAGAGCGAATCAAAACTAATTATATCTAACAAGATTAGTTTCACCAAACAAAAAGGTACATGTACTGTGAGTACTGAAAAGCATGACTATCTGTAATCGTGTTAGAGACACGATCTCCTGCACTGTCAGAGCAACAGCTCCCTAGAAATTGAATATGCTAATCACTGTTGTACAACCACCCACAACCTGAGGAGACAAAAGTACAAAACTGCTAAAACTCTGAAACAGAGGTGAGAAGATTCCTTTGAGCTCCTTGTTAGAGATCGGCAAGTTGTGTAACAAGTACTGGAACATGGAACAGTTGGACAAGTGCATTGAAAAAAAGGAAAAAAAAATGTTTTTTTTTTAATGAAGTAAATAAGACATTTTCAACTGTGTGTAATATACATATCAGAGCTCAGCTTCTCTCCTCTATCATATAACCCTATATATCACAGAGCTCAGCTTCTCTCCTGTACAATATAACCCTATATATCACAGAGCTCAGCTTCTCTCCCTCTATCACATCCTGCTCCCAGATAGAGAGGCACAAGCCACTTTACAGGTTCCCGTTAATGCTATGGTACATTTAAAAATGAGAACTTATTAGTTATGGAGGAGTAAGATGTCTGAGGAGGGTGATCCTACAACATGCACCATCAGTTCATTCTGAGAAGTAGTGGAGTCCTGGTAGCCAAGATCTAATGTTCCTGTTTTATGTAAATTTTAACCCTTGTATGTAGGAGAGTTTGGCAAGTTCTAATTTCTTGCAAATCAGTGGTCTGAATGAATGGATTTTATTATATACATGTAGAGAGTGAAAATCTATGTACACCCAATACTCCTTGTGGAGACAACACATCTTTCCATAATGCATAAGCCAATCATCTTGTGATTAAATGTTCAACTACTTCTGCCTGATCAGTAAGAAATTACTTTAGTAGATACATCTGCTAAACCCCACACACTTTAAAGTGAAGCAGAGAAATGGGAACACCCTGTAAACATGTAGGCAAAGGTAAATAAAGAATTCCAAATACATTGCCGTTTTGATTTGGCTTCCTTCCTTTCAGAGCTAAAGCAGTTATTATCTTCTTGTGTACACAAGCTTTACTAGGTTACTGACCACCTCTTATTGTAGCAGCCTTGGTCAGACTGGTGAAGTCACTCCCTGCTGTGTCTCATCAGCAGCACAGGAGCTAGTTAAGGGTTAAAGTCTTTCAGGATGAAACCTAAAGATCTTTGTAGCCTTGTGCCCTTCTGGAAAAACCTCTCCATTACCAGTGTCCCTCTTACAGGCTCAGCTAAAAATAGCCAAAAGGAAAACCCCCATCAAGATTATTCTTGAAGTGTAAACTTCTGCAGCTGCATTTTTTTCCTTTTAGTTTACATCTACATGTGCTACACAATGGGTCGGACTTATTATGAGAGATCTGGTGCAACTTGTGAGACTCCGACTTAAGCCATAACTATCTTGCAATATGTCATACAAAACGGTCTAGTGCGAGACATGAAAGGCATCTAAAATACAAACTAACATGCTATGCAAGCCAGTTTTTCCCCAACCACAAGCAGAGCCAGAATTATGGTGCAATATATTTATCTCCCCAATAAGATCTACAGAAGCTAAAAGTATGAAATAGGCAAAAATTGCCAAAGGAAAAACACATTCTACAAAAATACAAAATTTATTTAGTTAAAATTTGGACAAGATAAAGCTCACATTCCCATATAAAAATATATATCTTAAAAAAATAAATAAAAAACAACATCAGGACTAAAATACAAAAAGTGAGACTACACTGGATAGTTCTGCAAATCAAGTAAGGCTTCTAGAGGTTTCCTGTTGGCTCTCATACCTGGCCCATTTTCCAGACCAGCGCCATAAAACCGTTGCTCCTTAAGGAGATTAAAATTCTTCATCAAGCTCTCAGCCCTGAAAAGAGGGGAAAAAAAAAAAGCAGGTGAGAATCTATTGGCCATACTTAACTCTGATGTAGCACATTGACATAAAAACTGAGCGGAGCTGAAGGTCAGACTATAGATTGGTTTGTAAACTAGCGAATTTATTCTCCCTTTAGGAATAGGAACACCGAAAGTAAAAAAAAGTGTATATTCACACGGCGTGTTGAATACGATTTTGGATCTGTGTTTTTTTTTAGATACGTGTTTCGGACCCTAAACAGACCCAAGCACGCATATAATAATGAGCAGTGTGACTTACATTGCTTTCAATGAAAAGCACGCATCTGCGTTCAGACGAGTGATCAGCAATTACACGTCTGTTTCAGATCCATTCAATGAATTGTCATTTTAATTTTGATCCAAAAGACGCAGCAGACGCCCTATTTAACACTACAGGGTGCGACCCTGCTGCATCCAGCATTCATCCAAACACGCATTTGCGTGTTGGATGGAATTGACGCAGCGCTTTTGAATCCAAAATGCTGTGTGAACATACTCAAGTTTTTGAGTGTTCTTCTGGGACTTTTGTTGGCATCAAAATACCCCTCTCCCTATGCATAGCTAGCCATAGATAGGACACCAACTTTCTATCTACATCTGGGAGCAGACTGCATGAATAGTGTAGGGAGCGCCTTTGAATAGTAACTGCAGGCAAATCAAGTGGCTCCCAAATGCCATTTATTTATATGCGTTCCTACACATGTACTAGGTAAAAAACGCTGTTCAACTGCATGTAAAACATTGGAGGGGGAAGGGCATGTGTGGATTTAAGCACAGCTGTAACCTGTGCAGTATATGGGTCAGCTGTACATTGAAGAGGAAGGCCGTCTCTGCTGAGTACCTGTCACATAAGGCCAAAGGAGGGACACTGTGCAATGTACAGGTGTCTCATACACCTTGCAGAAGGATGGAAGGAATACCAGCGCCATCCCCCCACCTCAGGTATGGATGTAAACACCGTTATGTCTCCATGCAGTGCTGGATATTGAGACAAGTAGGATTCTACAAATGGGATACACCTGGTTAACTTTGGGAGAATATACAGATACCGTATTTTTTGGACTGTAAGACGCACCTAGGTTTTAGAGGGGAGGGGGGAAATTTGAAGCAAAAAAGCACGGGCTGAACTGTAGTTTTTATTTGTATCATTTCAGGGTACAGGTGACATTTTGATCACTTTTTATTCCAATCTTTTGGGGATATGAAATAACAAAACTTCACAATTTTGGCATTTGGAATTTTTTTTTTATTCTACGGTGTTCAGTGTACGAGATAAATTGTTATATTTTAACAGATTGGACAATGCGATACCAAATGTGTAACTTTTTTTTTTTTTTTTTTATTTGTAAAATGGCAAAAGTAGGGAGATTTGAACTTTTTACGTGAAAAAAACAAAAAACCCAAACTTTTACTTTAACTTTGAGTTTCCCTAGGGTAACTCACCAGTAGGGGGCATGGTAGTTCATACAGCATAGTGTGCAAAGATGGCGGTTTTACTACTTCCTGTCTGGGGCCGGATGTAGTAAAACAAAAGTCCATGGCGGCAATGGAAGCCAGCTGCCATGTTAACTGATCGGGAGCACGCCCCGATGAAAGTGAGGAATGGTGCGCGGCTCCGTTTCTCATTAATTTAGATTCCACGGCCATCTTTGCCACAGCGTCTAATGTAACCAGAGTTTATTGCGGCAATTATTAGCTAACACATGCCGGCTATGTAACAGGATTGCGCCACAATCCCACTACAAAGCCTCTTACCAACATTAGGACGTACTCATACATACAATATTGTTAAGCAAAAAGTGATTTAAAGGGAACCAGTCACCATGAAAATGCAGTGTAATCTACTGGCAGCAAGTTATAGAGCAGTGTTCCCCCACGCCAGTCCTCAAGACCCAACAGGTCATATTCTCGGGATATTCCACCGAATGCACTGACAATAATTAAATCACCTGTGCAATGCTAAGGAAATCCAGAAAACGACCTGTTGGTGGGCCTTGAGGACTGGAGTTGGGGACCCAGTTATAGTGCAAAAGGAGCGGAGCAGACAGACGTAAATTTGAGCAAAAATATTCAGTATAACATTTTATGTATTTAATCCCTTACTGTCATTTGACATAAAACCTGCATCATAATGCTGGTAAGGTTGTATGGAGATTTACTTGTTTAGCCTGCTCTCGACACGGCAGGTGCTGGCTGATTATTACAGCCGACACCCCCCTGCTAACAGTAGGGTAAGGGCATGTCCCCACGGCACGGGTTTTCGACCGGTTTGCGGTTTTTCAGACCGCCTGAAAAACCGGCCGAAAATGAGCACAACTGTGCTCTATGGAAAACCCGTGCAGCAGTCCCCACTGCACGGGTTTTCCGCCCGGCGGTTTTGCCGCTGGCGGCAAAACATTATAGAAGCACAATCTTCCGTCTGAAAGCCGGAAAGTCCCTTTTAAGGGAGGGAGGAGGGCTTTTCCCCCCTCCAGCCATCCCCCCCCCCCCCCCGTGGCCCTGAGGGGGGGCCGCATGGAATGACCGGGTTTTCAAAAGGACGGGTATTTGTCCACTGCCGTGGGGATGCGCCCTACTGGAGCCAAAGCTGATCTCTGCTGTCACACTCTGTTTTTGATGATTTTTTAATGTTTTTTTTGTGCAGGAAGGCACAACAATTAATGCTGTACATTGCTGCAAAAAAAAAAAAAAAGTTGCAGTAAAACCCATCAAAAACGCACTGTGTGAAAGCAACCTTAAAACAGCTATTGATTATCATAGCAGCTGGAAGCCTAATGAAGACTTCAATAGCCACCATGTAATCGCTTCTATTACTTACTGCCGCAGAGAGGGCTGTGAATCACGAACTAAAACCTCCCACTGGACTCCTAAGCATCAAATAAGCAGGCATTTCAATAAATAAGCTATGTTGAATCTTCTTCCCCAAAAACGATATAATCAATCTGCTCAGCATAGTGTTTCCAGCAGACCAAACAGCATTTTCATAGCCAGATTCCCTTTAAGTATCTAGATAGCCAATAGATTCTTATATTTTAGTTGAAGACTAAAGAGGTCTGGTCTTACCTTGATAGCTTGTCTTCTGCTAGCCTCTCCCGTACACACAGTTCCCTTTCACGTTCTAGGAAAAGAAAAAAAAAGTTGTAATAATAAATTATATATATATATATATTTTATACACACACACACCTCTACAAATGTGTTCAGTCATAGCACGTGACCTAATATTTACACACCTGCTAAGGTAGGTTGTTGGGATAGTTGTTTACAGCTCATTGGTGGTAAAGGTGCACAGAATACACAGTCACACCAGCCAGTGTTACAGTCACTGTATTGGGAGCGTTGTGGATGGAAACCCCACCACACAGACACCCAACATTAACATATCATAATTCATGTTCTCTAACAAAATATATAGTGGTAGGAAAAGGAGCTCAATCAACTAATATGGAGGTTTATCCACTCTGCACATGCTGCTACAAGATTAAACCATTTGTTTGAGGTCTGAAGTGAAGCCCAGGACACAAACTATTGTGAATAAAGTACTTTGTTGAAGATCAAGGATGAATAGGAAGGAGATGGGGAGTTATAAGTCATAGTGTAGTAGAATCCGCTTACGCTCCAGCCTCTCCTCCCGCTCTTTCAGAGCCTTCTCTCGTGCGAGCATCTGCTGTTCTTTCAAACGCATCTCAGCCGGGACAGCGTCTCCCTGGTAAAGCCGCTCCGGTTCTGCAGATCGACGAATGCGCTTCTCAGATATTCTGTGTTGTTCTTCTGCGACCCAATCTGCTAATAGTGAGTGCTGCAAAATTTCTTCAACTGAAGGCCTCAAGTAATCCTATAAGAAGAATCACAAAATGCATATCTGATGTACCGGCTATGGTAGCAGTATGCGACCTTCCACAATGGGGCAGATTTATCAATAGTGTCACTTTTAGACAGTGTAAACTTAGACTAGACAGTCTTGCAATGCGCCACATTCATCATAGTGTTGATAAATCTGGTGCAGGTTAGAACTGTCTAGTCTAAGTTTGTACCACAGTTAAGTTGGCTTACCTTCACAGCAGAAAGTAAAAAAAAAGTTGCATTTTTGGCCTCGAAACCGCACCCCCTTTTGTGAAGCCACACCCCTGTTGGATGAGGCGCAGAAGCGTCTGAAACGGTCTAAAACACATAGTAAATGTGGCGAAAAACTGCCTAGATAAATCTGCCCCAGTGTGTCTACATTTGATGGGTCATACATGACATTTAAAGATGCAGCTACATGTTACCATGTATAGCTGCAAGCCATAAAAAATAAATTTATATAAACATACATACATACACACGCTACAAGTTACCCAATAGGAACCGGTGCTGTGTAGTCTGCCATTGTCAAACAGGAATAGAGTAGTTTCATTGTGAGATCCTGCCACCTACTGGCTGTATTAATCACATCCCCTCTAAAACGGAGCATTACTGACGCTCGCCCAGTATCTGCTAGATCATGGCAATGAAGTAGATGGCCTCAGAGGCCCAAGAGCCCAACACTGCTCTAGAGGCTCAACTCCACAGGCCAATGCTCTAGGCAAAAGAAAAGGTGAATATAGTGTGTAACAGGAATCAAGTCGTACTCCGAGAGTAGTGGTAAAGGGTTCCTACTGTGAAGTGGTGACACCAAGGCTCTGTACTGGGTCTGCCTTTATTCAATTTATTAATCCCCTTTCCTATTAATAGCATCAAGGAGAAAGAAAACTTAATGACTTGAATGGGCTGTTTACCCCTGTTCTGTGTTATAGCAAAAAAAGGTGCCACTAAGCAGGTTCTTGCGTTATGTCCCCTTTTTAATTATGGTAGTTTTTAAATAAGTCAATACCCAGTGTTAGTTCATCAGGGACAAAAAAAAAAAAAAAGTCATTTCAGGTTTGTTTTGTTATTTTGTGCCTTAGTATTTTTATTATTTAAACTCCCTGAGAGAGAGACCTTGGAGGCAATTTTACTTAAGATCTTTGCTTTACTCTCAACTTCCGCTCACTGGACTACAGAAAGATGGTGTGACTGTAGAGGGCTGGAGGGGGGGGGAAACACAGGTAAATCTAGCCCCCCCAACAGTGACTACAGAGCAGATTTGTGCCTCAAGACTCTGCTACAACAGTTACCCAGCACTAGCATTCACGTGATCGGCAAGAACGGAAGCAGTGATCAGAGGAGAAGCTATCCCAGTCTTCCCTATGGAGAGCCAGCTCTCCCCTCCTGCACAAGTTCAGCGCACCTGCAAGGACATTCAGGAACATCCTCAAAGAGTCACTTGTGGACCACCCAGGATTTTGGTCTATGGCCGCTCCGCAGCAGGTTACATAGAGCACTGCGACTAGGCTACTTGCTGAAAGACTTCCTTAACCCCATAACGACCGCCCACAGACGTCTGCTGGTGCGGGTCGTTAGTCTACAGCGATATCTTTTGGCGTCGCTGCAGACAGACATCGGGGTTTGCGACTCCGGGCGCCGCAGCAGCACTGGGAATGGGGCTGTACTACACAGTCCTGATCCCAGAGCATCTCCTGCGAGCACCGGGGTGCGGAGGAAGCCTCCGCAACCCAGTGCTTTAACCCTTTGATTACCGCAGTTCGTCACCGCAGCGCAATCAAAGGGTTTCCCTGCTCTGTCGGGTGATCGTAACACCTGGTGACCCGACAGAGCCCGGGGAACGGCAACACAGTCTGCCCTGGGGACCTAGAGTAGCCCGAGGACTGTCTGTAACAAGCCCGTGACCAAGGCAGACAGTGTGCTGTCCTGATCACTGCCTGTGTAAAAATGTAATAAAAAATTGTGCATATATTACACACAAAAAACCCTACACATATGGTATCCACACGACCGTAGTAACCTGTAGAATTAATCTAACAAGTGTGAAATGTGAATGGTGTAAAAATTAAAAAAATTCTGCAGTTATTGATAAGCGAACTTAAACTATCCCCCCATAAAGTACAACTTGTCTCGAATAAAACGAGGCCTCATACAACTGCGTCATTGAAAATGTTTTAAAAAGTTACAACTGTTGAAACGCAAGGAGGCAAAAACTAAAAAAAAACCTTCTGGTCATTAACGACTTTTTAGGCCCGGGGCTTAAGGGGTTAAATTGTAGAGATCACATGAGTGACCTTTTTGGCTGCCATTTGGAGCCCTGACAGAAGAACATTGAGGGGATGGAGGTTCTGTGTAGAGGGAGCACCAGTAAGTTTACAATTCAGCTACAGAAATGGCTGCAGGGCCAAGGAAGCTACATAAGGATCACTAGCTTCCTGGGTACATAGATCAGATGCTTCCCTCCCGCCCCCCCCACAAACATAGGAGATCTGAAAAACGGGGCCTTTCACTTACAGAAAGTTTATTTGGGTCAGAATGGTTTCATTACAGCTAAAATTAAAAGAGCACTCACCTTGAGATTCAGCATTTTTGTAATAATTTGGTTGAGTTCTTCGGAATATCTGTAGGGTATTCGCCGAAATTTTCCTATTCTAATTTTTTCTGCCAATTCTTTTTGATTAAAGGCAGTGAAGGGTGGCCTAAGGAAGATACCATACTTAAAAAGTTAGTACACGGTGTTCCAAATTATTACGCAAAAAGTGTTTAGGAGTGATAAGGTAAGAATTTTTTTGTTTGTCATTGATGGTGAGGTGTGTCAGGGCTCTTTATATCACTGAAAGAATTTGCAGACACCTGTGCTAATTGGCAGGTGTGTCCAATTAAAGGCAAGACTACTTAAGAAGGCTGTCCCACATTATTAAGCAACCTACATTTTCAGCCAAAATGGGAAAGAAAAAGGATGTGTCGGCTGCTGAGAAGCACCAAATTGTGGAGTGTTTAGGTCAAGGCATGACTACAAATCAACATTGCCAAGACACTTCAACAATGACTGCAATTCATATAGGTAATTTTGGAAAATAAGTGTTGTTTGCATAATAATTTGGAACACAGTGTATAGTCAACTAGGTTTAAGAGGTGCACTTGTGACAACAACCCCTGTCTGTGCATCTCGCGTACAACAGGTGCAGTGGGTGTTGTCTCCTGCAGCACTTGGCTTTAGTTAGTATAGGGAGGCGAAGAAAAAGCAAGGTCTGTCCTTGCAAACCTGTGGTGTCTTTGAATGGGCAATACTAGATCCATGGAGCCAGACAAGAATCCCCCTAATCAGAGTGGAAATAGGAAATTACAAGAACTCTAAGGCCATGTTCACACGGCTTAAAATGGGCCGTATTTCGGTCCGTAATTATGCGCCGGAGTGCTCAAAATACAGGCTGAAAACGGCCCAGTCATTACGGTAATCCACAGTTCTCCTAGAGAACTATGGATTACGTCTCCTCTCCCTGCTCGGCGAATCCGCCGCGGTGGGAGATAAGTGACATGTGAATTACTAGCGGCATATACGTGCCGCTGGTAATGAATGTCTATGTGCCGCCACCCAATCACCTCCCCCCCCCCCCCCCCCCCTGCCCGGCCTCACGGCGTAATTACGGCCCGCAGTTAAGCCGTGTGAACATAGCCTAAGGGTATGTTCACACGGCTTAAAATGCCACTTCTTGCGCTCTGCAATTACTGTGAATGATAGCTCTCAGAGCTATGCATTACGCGTCATCTCCCCGCGCGTACAATATTTCAATTGTTCGCGGCGAATACGTGCCGCTGACAATGTAGGTCTATGGGGCCAGCGCCCGGCCACCTCCCATACTTTGGAATTACGCGTGGTTCCAAAACACCCGGGGTATTGCGGCGCGTACTATACACGCCCCAATATGCCATGTGAACACAGCTTTAAGCTCTGCAGAATACCTAAACGTCAGAAATTTTTTTTTGTAAAAGCAAAGTGACACTGTACTTACGAAAGAGCGCACAGTTCATACAGAAGACAGCCCAGAGACCATATATCCGACTTCTCATTGTAGGACATTCTGTTCATCTGCTCCTAGATAATGCAAGTAAATAAAAATATAAGAAAATTAAGCACAACCCAAATAGGAATCAAGAAGCTTTTTTTTTTTTTTTTTTTTTTTTTTATCTATGGAAACATTCTAAGAACTGGTCATCTTAAAGGAGTTGTCGGATTCTTAGGGGACGTTCACAGGGCTGACCATTTACACCGCACACCGGCGTGCTGTAAACGCATTTGTTGTGCTTGCAAGCCCGTATTTTCAACGCGAAAATGACACACAATGGCCCAAAGGCAGATTTCTGCCTCCTATACTTTATTATGGCGTGTATATGCCCTGAAAGAATGGACAGGTCAATGCTTTTCAGGCGTATGAAAAAATATAATGTAAATTACACTAGAAGTGTATTGGACATAGTTTTGGGCGTATTGAGACATTTATGTTGGCGTGAAAAATGCACCGTGTGAACATACCCTAAGAAACAATTTTTTCTATTTTTATTGGGGGGGGGGGGGGGGGGGCAAACCCACATACACCACACCTTTCCTGCTGGATCTGTTCTAACACTGACCTCTGGTATCAGGGAGCTTGCCAATGATGCCATGCAGCCAGTCACAAGCCATATAAACAGGAGAAGACTGGAGACCTAAGAAATCCTGCAGAGTCTTGTGAGGAGATGCAAGGCCAGAGTGCAGCACTGGAACAGCGCCGGTTGGAAAGGCAAATCCCACCCGTCCCCGGATGGTACCAGACCATCAGATTTCCATACTCTCAGTCTCTGGCATCACTGTGGATTCTGACAACCCAGGGGGATCTTGCTGTTCTGGTGCGCTCTATTTCACTTAGGTTTAGAGATATAGGCCTGACTAGTAGACCAATACTGTAACATTAGCAGATAATCAGGGGATTGATCATTTCTAAAGGACAGTGAGCTGTTCCAGGTACTTACAGGAGACATGTAATACGGGGTGCCAACAAAGGTTTTTGCAAAACTGGTGTCATGGTGCAATATCCTGGCTAAACCAAAGTCACCAAGCTTCACATTCTTCTTGGCATCGAGGAATATGTTGGCAGGTTTCAGGTCCCGGTGAAGAACGGTATGACCGCCATCACTCCTTTTGTGGCAATCCTTCAGGGCCAAAGCAAGTTGGGCAAATACCCGCAATATGAAGTCCTCTTCTAGATACTGCCTGAGGGGGACAAGAGATATGGAGGCAAGAGAGCTATAACAGACCCTGTACTTCAGATCAGAGAGATAGTGATGTGAGCAGATGGACAGCATGGTGTGGATGTAAACCTAATAGACAATCGCCTTCCCATTATGCCCATCATCCCAACTTACCTCTCTTTGGTGTATTTTGCAATCAGACTGGCCAGGTCTCCTCCCTCGCAGTACTCCATCACGATATAAAGCGTAGTGTTGGTTCGATCTATTATACGGTCGTAGTAGCGCACAATGTTGGGGTGTTTGAGTTCCCGTAACAAGTTCACTTCAGATACCAGCATCTGCTTCTCAGACTCGCTCATGGTGCCGTAGTCCAGCTCCTTCCACACAAGCACCTGCAAGATGCACACTTATTGCACCGGCACCAAAACAAGACCAACCGAAGAATTGTAGCCACCGCTTTCAAGCACATGATGAAAACCACTAACTGCAGCGTCTGTCGGTGATATGTGCTCGGTGCATGCACAACTCTGGTGATGATCTCTAGCTTTTACTCTCTGCTATAACCCCCAGTCCAAACTTGGAAAGAATATCCCAACTAAAGATCAACGGTGTCAGCAATGACTGAATGAGAAACCTTCAGCTCCTGTGTCTTCAGTGCTCAAAAAAAAAAAAAAAAAAAAAAGTGCTTTCACAAAAGTGGGGTTTTTTGGGGGAAAATCACTTTTTTTACATTTCCCCTGGGCAAATTTTAAACTCTATCAGTTCTCTATTATAAACACAAAACTAACTTTTTTATGTATAAACTTAACCTCTAAAACACTTTTTAAAAAAACCTATTTTAAACCTCCCCGTTCCCCCCTTCTTTTCTAAAGGGAAGGAATAGCCCCTTTTTATTATCAAGTCGGTGGGCCCACCCAAAAACAGAAATTTTTTTAAATATACAAAAGCAATTTACAAACTCCAGAAAGGGGACCCCAAGAATCCTACTTGGGCTTGCCCCTAATTAAGGGACACAAAACAAATGAGGCCCCCTTGCGACACCCTCTGCAGCGGGTGACACTTGAGACAGAGGCGAGAAATCCAATTTAAAAAGTCATCCTGACCCCCCAAAACTGTTTCCCCACAAACCCTTGCTTTCGGGTGCTTTCAAACAGTGGGGTTTTTTTGTGCAAAAAGGACAGCAATTAATGTGTAACTGCAGCACAAAAATCCAATTTTTTGCATGTTTTTTGTGCAGCAATGTATCTTTTAATTGTGTGCCTTTCTGCAAAAAAAAAAACACTGTTAAAAAGCCCCCCTTATTTATTTTTCCCCCAACGGTTATTTTGGGAGGATTTGGCCCCGTATTCTGGCCTTTACTGCAGAAATGGGACCAAATCCGTCCAGTCAGTAGGGTAATCCACAGTTCTCAGAGAATTTGGGGTTTCCGTCTCTTTTCCCCCGCTTGTGAAAAAAGGGAGCGGGAGAAAGGACAAAAACTTACCCCCGGGGGGTTTCCCGCACCAGGATAAAAAAACCTTTTGGGGCCGGCGAGCTGCCCCCCCCCCGCCCCCCAATTCGGCGTAAATCCCCCTGTGAAATGCCTTGCCACCAAAACCATAAGGGGGGTTTCGCAGAACACACTGATTTTTAAGAAATAAAAAGCTACGAGAAGACATTGACCTGCAGGGCCCGAAAGTTGCCAACACCTGTTAAACCACCGGTCATAGTGTCCTTTACAGCGTTGACAGGGATTAGTGTCAGCAGCACAACACATAAGGGTTTTTTCAACGGCTCTGAATTGTTTAGGATCCGAAAAAAGATTCAAAAGCGTGCGTCAATTACATCCAAAACGCAGGTCAGTTTGGGCTGCAGCAGGAACACACCCTATATTTTTAAAAAGGGGTTGCGTTTTTTTTAAAATAAAAGGGACATGACAAATTTTTTTGAACGGATCCAAAAGACGCATCAGAAAGACTCAAGTAAACTCACATCGGTGATCACTTGTCTGAACGCGGATGCCCGTTTTACATTGAAAGCGATGGAAATCACACTGTACATTGCTAGATGCGGATGCGAGTCTGAAACAAGGATCCAAACAGAGTCAACACGCCGTGTGAACATACCCCAACAGGGAAAGGAAGAGAAGACTGCAGCAAAAGACAGGAGGCATGTCAACACCAGCTGTATGATTTCAGGTCTTGGGTGTTCCTATTGGCTCTTGTGTTACATCACACGTGTCAAACTGCAGCCCTCCACTTTGGGAAAATTAAAAACCCCATCATGATTTATATAATTTAACAGTGGGGATGGGGGGAGTTGTAAATTTCCCAACAGCGGGGGCGCATTTTACACCCCCTGTGTTCAATTCGTTTCTTTGGTTAAAAAAAAAAAAAAAAAAAAAAAATTTTATAAAATTTTTTTTTTTTTTAATTTTAACCAAAGGGGTTTGTCTTTGTCTCCCCTATATTTCTGTTACATAGGGGAGACAAACCTTTGGCTGATTTACACATGCGGTCAGGGCTTAAAAAGTTGTGAAATTTTCTATCAAATTTTTAAAACCCCCCCCCCCCTTTCCCTTTCCAAAAAAAACACCCCCCCAAAAACCCCCCCCCCCAACCTGGGGGTGCTGTCAATGAATTGGCCATCTGCAGCTGACCTCAACAACTGCAGTCCTGGAGACAGACCTTACAGTGCATCTGTTATACCTTCCTTCCCTCCAAAAAACCCACCACATCCCACACACCCAAATTTTCCCTATGACCAAAGTTAGAATATACAAAGAAAAAAAAATATGATAAAGAGCTCTGGCAGTCTGGTTGCAGCGGTTCCATTGACAACACTGCTTAAGATGTGAACAGCGGCTGAGAGCGTGACCACCACAGTTAAACACCAGACGCTGCTGGGCTTTAAAGAAGGACTGAATGAAGCTACGGGTCCAGTCCCTTTGGTCTTCAGCCCCAAAGCAGGGACTTTTTGCTTCATTGTAAGTGAATGGAACATTAGCATCTCCCGCATTTTATCAGGAAAAGAACCCAAAAGTGAGAGAAGAAACTGGGGAGCTCCAGAGATACTGGCTCTGTTCATTATTATTATTTTAGAGCGCCCTTGGTTCCAGGGCGCTGTACATTCGAGGCGGGTACTTAATTAACATTGGTCAAAAAGTACAAAGTGCCACTACATGACTAACAACTGGTGCAGAGGGAGAGAGGCCCCTGCCTGTGAGGGCTTACAATCTACGGGGAAAGGGGAGGGAAAGACAGAAGGTGAGGGCAGACATGTTTGTGGGGTGGAGCAGTGCCAACACGGTTAATGTTGGTTACGGGGCAACCTGAAGGGGTATGGTTTTCAGGTTACCTTTGAGGCTAGTGAAAAGGGGGAGAGTCTGAGGTGTTTGAGGCGTGAGTTCCAGAGTTGGGGAAGCAGGGGAGAAGTCTTGGAGACATTAGGAGCGGGAAAGAAGAGGAGAAGGTCCTGTGAGGAGCGGAGTATCTGGAGATTAAGGAAGAGATGTATGGAGGGGAGAGGTTATGGAGAGCTTTGTAGGTCAAGTTACAAACTTGAACTGGATTCGCTGGCAATGGGAAGCCATGAAGGGATTGGCAAGGGGAGCAGCAAGGATATCGAGGAGAGGGTGAATCAGACGGGCAGCAGAGTTAAGAAGGGTTTGGAGGGGAGCGAGGGTGCTGGTGGGAGGCACAGAGAAGGATGTTGCAATAGTCTAGGCGGAGATGACGAGGCATGGACCACATTTTTGTGCTTTCAAAGTTAAGGAATGAGCGGATTCGGGAGATATTTTTCAGGTGGAGGCGGCGGTGAGGGTTTGGATGTGCGGTTTGAAGGACAGATTAGCGTCAAGGGTTATCCCAAGGCAGTAGACTTGTGGAGCCGGTGAGAGAGTGAAGCCGTTAACAGTGATAGAGAGATCAGGTGGAGGGAAGATGATAAAATTCAGTTTTCGGAGGCGAGAGGAGAAGGAGGATATGGACGATAGACAATCTGGGATCCAGGAGAGAAGAGAGGTGACATCTGGGCCGGAGATGTAGAGTTGGGTATCGTCAGCATACAGGTGGTATTGAAAGCCGTGTGATGCTATTAGCAGACCCAGACCGAGGGTGTAGATACATTGAGATTTCATTCCGATGTAGATTTCTCTGGCAAAAATCCAAAGCCACCCTTTGGCCACCAAAAGAGGCCCGGGGGGAGAAGTGTCCCAGGTTCCTTTTTTCCCGGCCCCTTTCGGAAATCGGCACCTTTTTTGCACTTGTTTACAGTTTCCCCGTGGCGGGTTTTAAGTGTGAGTTGGGTTGGCCTGGGTTCCGAATCACTGGTATGGGGACCCCCCCATGAGAAGGCCTTTTGCCGGTTGAGGGGGCAATCTTTTTCTCCCTCTGCTTGGTAGGGGGGAATTTTTTTATATTCCTGGCCCCAACTTTGGGCCGGCAGGGTTATCTGCTTCAAATTTTGCCCCATTTTTAAGTAAAGGGTCTTGCACGTTGACCTTTAAAACCTTAAAGGGAATTTATCATCAAAAAATACTTCTTTTTTAACTCACATTTTTATGTTAAACATATTTTTTAGGAATTTTTTTTTTATTTTTTTTTATTTTCCAGATTACTTTCAATATTTAAAATTCTTAAGTCTGCAGTTTTCACTTGGCCACTAGCATAATAGTCTGACACTTCCTGCTCTGTTTAGAAGAGTTTTTCAGCAGTGCCTGCTCATTATCAGTAAAACAGGTCAAACTGAAAGGAGACACCAATGTGTACAGATAACACAGAATCCACCAGTAAACAAGAGGAGATGTCACAGCTCCCCCTCCCCTCCTTCACAGTGAAAACTCTCTATCAAGTCTATGGGGCAAATTTGTCTTAAGAATCCTATGGGCATGAAGCTGCTGTAAAGTATCTCTCTGACTGCTGTTAAAGCAGTGCAAGCAAGAATGTCTTCCCCACAATCATATATAGACAACCGAATAGAGAAATCTACAATCAGGAAATAAAAATGACTGGGAGGAAAAGAATATGGATCAGGGGCTTGATTTAATAAGTTTAAAAAAATAAAAAAATTGGCAACAGATTAATGCACGCTTTTTGTGTGGCACTTTTCTTTTGTGCATGTGTGTGTTTGTTGCACGTTTTTTAGGGCTTCAAAAAAAAAAAAAAAAAAAAGTGAGTGAAGTTGCAGGAACCTCATTGACATGCAATGGATTGGTATCAGATTTAATGTGGAATCCACACCAAACCTGACACTTCTGAATGAATCCTCATGGGTGTAGATGTTTAATTTATAAACGAGGGCGAAGGGGATGGACAACCCCTTTAAGAATTTTCTTTTTCTCTTTACATTGCCATTGTACAGTCCATTTATAGGGGTATTTCTATCTTGCAGTGTAAGAGCATATTGCTTGGATTATGGATTATTTATGACTGGTGTGGGCACAACCTTTGCAGCCCCCACCCCCTATAAGAAATAAGAATCTGCAGCCCTTCCACTGTCTTTTCCTGTACAGTGTTGCTTGCAGAACGGCAGCTAAACACAAGGGAATGATACCAGCCGCAGTCCTCTGCACAGCCGGTGACCACGGTGAAGAAATGCGTCGGCTGGGGTCACACTGTTTTTGAAGTATATTTTGCAGCATTATTGCAAAGTCAAAACCAGGAGTGGAGCCTAGACAGAAAAACCGCTCACAGAAGGGCCCATTTTTTGACCCATTCCCAGGAGACATCACTTTAGGACAGTGTTCCCCAACTCCAGTCCTCAAGGCACACCAACAGGTCATGTTTTCAGGATCTCCCACAGAATGCACTGACAATAATGACTTCACCTGTGCAATGCTAAGGAAAGCCAGAAAACATGACCTGTTGGTGTGCCTTGAGGACTAGGGTTGGGAACCTCTGCTTTAGGAAATGCAAAATTGCCTTTATATACACACTTAAAGGGGTAGCCCCACAACAGGAAATGCTCTTCTTGGGCTGCTGGTTCCTAATTGCAGTCCGACCCTGCATTTGGATGAGGAGTGCGGCGGTAGTGCCATCCTTCTCATTCACTTCTATGAAAGTTCAGTGTGTGCGCTCGCTTATATTCAGAACTTCATAGAAGTGAATGAGGAGGACGGCCCTACTGCCGCACTCCTCATCCAAATGCAGGGTCGGATTGCACTTAGCAACGAGCCGCCACCACCGAAAATTTCCCGCAGTGGGACTACCCCTTTAAGGATTTGTGTGGAATCATGTTATAGCAGAACAACAGATGGCGAGGACAGCTCTGGCCAAGTCATGTGATGCGAGTAATTGTGATGGTGTTACGCTAATTAAGTCGCACAATTTTCTTACCTTCAACTGCACTCACAGTCAGTGGTGGAAGTGACTTCTTATTCACATCTATGGACCATTAATCACTTCCACATTGATGGAGGAATTAAGGCGGTCACACGGGTTTACCCTTCACATCTAAATGCCATACGCGTCTGACATGTGACCTCTGGGAGCCCACTGATGCCAACACCAAGGAGCTGCACCTTCAGACCAGCTCAAGAGAAATCCTTCCATCTCATTGCAGCCCATGGGACAGCCTGGTACCTGCAAGAGGCTTTCTTCCACAGGGATATGCTGGCATTTATGTTTTGGTAACAATGCAACCAAAAGTTGTGCTGGAAATCACTTTCTGTGAGGACAGGAACTTTGGGTCATGAACCAGAAATGAAGAAAATGGCGCCCTCGCTTGGTGCCCCAAGGAGCTGCTGATCCTGGAACATGCAAGAGCAGTACAGAACTTGTAGCACCACACTGTACTGTAGAGAGGCGCTACTAGACGACCAATCACTGCATGCACCTAACTAATACATGTAAGAGCAGTACAGGACATGTAGTACCGCACTATACTGTAGAGAGGTGCTATAGACTGCCAATCACTGTATGCACCTCACTAATACATGTAAGAGGAGTACAGGACATGTAGTACCGCACTGTACTGTAGAGAGGAGCTATAGACCACCAATCACTGCATTCACCTCACTAATACATGTAAGAGCAGTACAGGACATGAAGTACTACACTGTACTGTAGAGAGGCGCTACTAGACGACCAAACCACTGCATGCACCTCACTAATACATGTAAGAGCAGTACAGAACATGTAGTACCACACAGTACTATAGAGAGACGCTATAGAACACCAATCACTGCATGCACCTCACTAATACATGTAAGAGCAGTACAGGACATGTAGTACCGCACTGTACTGTAGGGAGGCGCTACTAGACCACCAATCACTGCATGCACCTCACTAATACATGTAAGAGCAGTACAGGACATGTAGTACCACACTGTACTGTAGAGAGGTGCTATAGACCGCCAATCACTGCATATACCTCACTAATACATGTAAGAGCAGTACAGGACATGTAGTACCGCACTGTACTGTAGAGAGGAGCTATAGACCGCCAATCACTGCATGCACCTCACTAATACATGTAAGAGCAGTACAGGACATGTAGTACCACACTGTACTGGAGAGAGGAGCTACATGGCCGCCAATCACTACATGTACCTCACTAATACAGATTTAACAAGGAAAATGTTGATAATTAGTTGGCTCTTCTATCAGTCGCATGAGCCACAGATCAGCAGTGTCTGACATTGTGTGGAGATTGTGGTTTTAACAATGTCCCAGGAAAGACCATTGTATGCTGAAAAGATTGTATCGGAGGTCGCTGTTCTTGAGGGAGCGCTGTACTATGACTATGCAGGAGAAGATAAGGACACCCAGTATGGTGAGATTTCCAGATTGGATTATCAAAGCCTCCAGGCACAGCTCAGGTATTTCCATTGTAAAGAAGTCCCGTTCAGATCATTGGTCTTTTGGTTACAATGGTGTCTCAGATCGTCTGCCAAAACTCTTTGATCATTGTAAGGATATGTTCACACAGCGGATCTCTGTGTAGAAAAGTCAGTGTCATTCTCTTTCACGCATGTGAAATATTGAGCATGTCACTCATGCGTTTACTGCTCCAATTTTACTCATTTTTGCCACTGAAGTCAATGGAGCAGTAAAACAGTCTGCAGCCCATCCAGGGGTCTGTCACAGATTGCAAGCAGAAAAATGCACCGTGTGAACATACCATTAAAAAGGTCACTATCCATAGTCTAAACTGCTTAGAGGGGGTCCAAGAGCTGGGTCCACACAAGTCCCTGTGCAGAATGGAGCAGCTGTTACACTTACATGGTGATCTCTGTTCTATGGAAGGAGTTTTAGGCCCATCGAGATTCCATAAATGTCCAAAGTGGGAACACCCCTTTATGGGGGCCACAGCCCTATATGTGCACTGCCACTTCAGTCAAAAGAGGGGGCTGCTGAAGGAACACTGCTCTTGTTGGAAGTCCTGTAGTCTTCGGATGCTGAGGCAGTGTGTATACGCAGCAGGTGGAGGAGGAGGAGGAGGAGGGGGGGGGGGTTGGGCAGGAAGAAGACCCCAATTCTTATGATCAGTGGTAGCCCTAGCAGCGCGGCCTCACTGGTCAGACAACTATTACCTATCCAATAGATTAGAGAGGAGTGTACATTACAGGAACATCTCTTTTAGGGAGCCACAGTCATGTATGTGCATGTCCATTCAAACTACGGGGCCGCTAAAGGGAACACAGGTCTACGAGTCCCTGAGACTTTGAATGTGTCCTCAGCAGGTGGGACCCCAATTCTTATGATCAGTAGTCGTCCACGCAGTCAGATGCTCACATTAACAGCCTAACCTATGGCTAAGAGATGAGTTTAGGTCATAGGAAAACCCCTTTATAGAGCTTAGGGCAGTAGAGGAGCCTTTCAACCAGTAAATCCTATCAGAAGAGCACTTTAGTCTGATCGATTCTGCCACCAACTTTTTGGATGCTTAAAGGGGTTGTCTCACTACAAGGATTGCTGCTTTTTATGTTAAAGATCTTGCAAAAACAAGTCACTTTGCAATATGTGTCCATTAGCAGTGTCCTACTATTCCTAGATATCCCCTCTTGTGTGGGCTGCATCAGCTCCTCAGGTCGCTATAGCTACAGACCTGTTCGATCTCTCATGATAGGCTGCCAGTACTGGTTGCTATAGCTACAGACCTTGGCTTCTACTGCAGCCTGGTAGAAGCCAGTAAACACCCCTGATTTCAAAGGGAAACCAAGCAAAAAGGACTGAGGTAAGATGAATCAATGTAGTGAGACAACCCCTTTAAAGGGAACCTGTCAGTTACTTTATGCTGCAAGAACAATAAGCAGCATGAAATTGCTGCAGGTTACCTGATCCCAACCATGTGGGCTTCACCCCAAAACACTGCGGCGTTCCGGGAGGGGGGTGTCAACATCCAGTGGCGTTATCCCGGGAGAGATGAGTCCTATGTGCGGCCCCCTCAGCTTAACCGACGGCTCTTGCACACGTTTGTCTATAGGAAGAGGCTGCACTTCGGACTCCTTTCTCCCGTGCACACTGTCACTGGGTGTTTTACCTGGGAGCGCCGCAGAGTCTCAGGGTTAAACCCACATAGTTGGGAGCGGGTAACCTGCAGCTATTTCATGCTGCATAAAGCAGCCGACAGTGTCCCTTTAAAGGTGTTGTACTCCTCATTGGCAGCAATCCGCTTGTGGCCATCCGCCTCATTCACTTCTATAGGGGCTTCTGAATATAGCCGAGTGTGTGCGCTGGGATATGTTCAGAAGCTCCCATAGAAGCGAATGGAGAGGACTGCTACCATCATGGGAAAACCACCTTTAAACAGGTGCTTCCATCATGGATTTTGATGACAAAGCGAAAGGATAAGGGCTGATGGGTGCAAACAACACCTCTGAGACCCGCAGCCGTCTCGGTAACCGAGTAGAGGGCCGGCTGTGTTTGTGCACAACTCTCCATTCTGTTCCAGAGTGCGGCTGAGTACACACTGCTCCCTTGTACAGAACGGGAGTTACACGTATCCATGGCCGACCCGCTGTTCGGAACCGGTTATCGAGACGGCTGCGGGTCTCAGAGGTGGTGCCCGCACCGATCAGCCCTTGTCCTATGGCTGTGCCAAAATCTATGGGGGGGAAAAACCCCCCCTTTAAATAAAAAAAAAGGGACAGTGGCTCACCCCGAACCCCATCGGGCCCCAATCATACAGTGCGGGGGGGAACTTTCTGGTTTCAAGGTCTCCACTGGGGAAGTTTTCCTAGACCCAAACCCTCACCCCAAACCCCAAAGCGAGGTCATCAGTTCTGCTCAGTGGGGGGCCCAGTTTATGTCTATGGCAGGGACACTCCTATATAACTGGGGGTCACTGCTCATAGAAACGTATTGGCTATGTCCAAAGGCCCTGCCAAAAGTGACAGCAGCCATGTGATTGGCTGCCATGAGGAACTAGCCCAGGCTCCCTTGGCAGCAGGGAAGCTCAGCCCCTGCAGTGCAGTTTTACGGGGCCCGCCATGACTTTGAGCCCCACGGAACAGCCCCCCCTCAGGAAAGTACGGGCCCCCTCCCTTCCCGTCCGCCTTCCTACGTATCTTCTGACACTTCCCATAGGAGCCAGAGCCTATGGTGAACAGGACCTCGTAGTCCTCCACCCGGGACGGCATGTCTCCAGCTCGCCGCCTGCGTCCACTTTTTTTCTTCTTCACAAGCCTTAGCCCCGGAAAAACCCAAAACTCCCTTCCCAAAAACCGAAGAAAAACGTACTAAAAACCTTTTAAAATTTTTGGAGCCACCGCAGTGTCCTGCGCGCTTATTGGCTGCAGTCCTTTACGCTTCTCGACCGCTGATTGGCTGACGGCTCCTGGCAGCTCACCTGCTGATTGGTCGTTATGATAAACATAGCACGCGGCCTCGGTAGCGTCAGAATTATGAGTGGGTGTGGCTTTTGCGCTGGTTGCCCAAGCGGGTTTGGGCGCGGCGCGTTTTCCCGGGGCGGGTGTTTCGAACAGATGCCAGCCTTTTTGGGCACAGCGCCCCCCCTATTTTCCTCGGGCCAGGGAAGCATGGGGGGGTTTTTGGGGTACAGAAAACATATAGCTGCAAAGTATGAAAGCCCTTTTAGGGCTAAAAAAAAAACTTTGTTGGCCCCTAGCAAAACCAAAAAAAAAGGCCATAGCAGCCAAACTGAGCTCCTTTAATTTTTCCAAAAACCCCCTATATTTAATTGGGGGGGGCGCTCTGATTGGTTGCTATGGGGGTCTGAAAATTTGGGTTTCTATGGGCTTGATTGGCTGCTATGAGCTCTGATTTGGGTTTCTATGGGGTTGTTTTGGGTTGGGTATGGGCAACAAAGTGGTTTTTTGACCCCAAAAAAGTTTTTTATGCAAAGTGGCCCCCTTGTTTTTTAGTGAGATGAAAAGTTGAGAGATCACGTTGGACACAGGTGAAAGGGTTAATAAAAGGGGCGGTTTTTTTAACCCCCTTTTTCTTTTTGTTTACACGGGGTAATTTCAGGCCAAGGAAAATGCGTTGTTTTTTTAACTCTAATTTTGGCAAAATGCACACCAAATTACCGGTAATCTTAGCTTCGAGAACTATGGAATACGCCTCCTCTCCCCGCTCGTACAATACAATCGTATTGTACGCCTGAGGATAGAAGGGACATGTCAAGACAGGCTATGGGGCAGGCGGGCTGCCAGCCCCCCCGCCTCGCAGGAGTACACACAGATCGGCGCGTCTCCCAAACACCCGCCGTTATTGCGGGGCGTACTGTACGAAGACCTATGAGGGCTTTTATCCTGCGGGCCAAGATGTACTTTCTAACGGTGTCATTCACTGTACTATAGAATATACTAGGAAAACGAACAAAAATTCTAAGTGGGGCAAAACGCAAAAAAAATGTACTATCGCCATGTTTACGGGTTTTGTTTTTACGGTGTTCAATATTTGATATAAATGATGAGTTATCCGTATTCTACAGGTTAATACGAATCCAGTAATACCAAATATGTACCGTTTCCATTATGTTTTGGTACCGTAAAAAAATTCCAAACATTTTCTATTTTTAAAATTTTTGTGGCAGCGCCATTTTCTGTGACAAATAACTTTTTGGTACTAACACCTACGGACTTGAGTGAGGGGCGTTTTTTGTGGGCTGAAGTGTACTTTTTATTGGTACCATTTTGGAATAGATGAGACTTTTCTCATCACTTTTATTCCAAGTTTTAGAAGACATGAAATGACCCCCCCCCCCCCCCCAAAAAAAACCCCGCAATTTTGGCGTTTGGATTTTTTATTTTCTACGGTGTTCACTGTCCGGGATAAATGATGTCATATTTTCATAGATCAGACTTTCGCGGACGACGCGATACCAAATATGTGTCACTTTATTATTATTTTTTTTATTAGTAAAATGGCAAAAGGGGCTGCAGGATTTAAACTTTCAATATTTATTTTTTACACTTTAAGGCTATGTTCACACGGCTTAATTGCGGGACGTAATTACGCCCGCAATTACGCCGTGTGACGGTGGGCGGGGCGGGACGAGCGGTGAGAAAGTAAGCAGGGGGCCGGCACTTTTGCCGCCCATTGACTATCACTGCTAGCGGCGCGTATACGCCGCTAGAAAGTGACAGGTGAATTATCCCCCCGCCGGCGGTTTTCGCCGGGCGGGGAGAGGAGAGTAATCCATAGTTCTCTATGAGAACTGTAAATTACCGTAATGAATGGGCTGTTTTCGGCCCGTAATGGCGCATTTCGGCACGTAATTAGGACCGAAATAAGGGCCCCATTTTAAGCCGTGTGAACATGGCCTTAAACTTTTTTATTTTTATTTTAAACTTGTACTTGGAGTCCCCCTAGGGTAGTTGATCACTAGGGGGCGCCTTGATCTGTACACCTTTCTGCATTGTACAATGAAGAAGGGTAAACAGAGATGGCGATTTTACCACTTCCTATCTGGGACAGGAAGTGGTAAATCAGGAAACATGCCGGTGATGGAAGCCTTCACAAGGCTTCTAGCTGCCATGTTAACCGATCGGCACCCTGCGGTCTCGCTGTGATCATTGATGGTTTAATAGGGGTTTAAGTTTTCCTATGGCAAAAAGAGTTTCAAGTGTTATATTTACACCATACTTTTGAAAGTGGCCATCAGGGAAACATCAAGCTGTGGCACGATACAAAACTGTGTATAGACCACATCCTCTTTGTGTCAAACCACGTCCTTCACAAATGGTCATGGACTACTACACCCAACTGTGTAATGGCTCTGGGAAAAAAAGCTGCAGACTGTATATTACCTCCATACAGTGACCATATAGTGGTAGGTACCAGTGTACACAGGCTCTGTAGACTGTATATTACCCCCATACAGTGACCATATAGTGGTGGTCACCAGTGTACACAGGCTCTGCAGACTGTATATTACCTCCATACAGTGACCATATAGTGGTAGGTTCCAGTGTACACAGGATGTGCAGACTGTATATTACCTCCATATAGTGGAAGGTACCAGTGTACACAGGCTCTGCACACTGTATATCACCTCCATACAGTCACCATATAGTGGTAGATGTCAGTGTTCACTGAGTCTGCAGACTGTATATTACCTCCATACAGTGACCATATAGTGGTAGGTACTAGTGTAAACAGGCTGTGCAGACTGTATATTACCTTCATATAGTCACCATATAGCATAGTTGCCAACTTTTGAAAATGGAAAAGCAGGAGATTGAAGAGGGCGGCACGCCGTGGTAAAAAATTTGCATGGACACGCCCATCTTTTTAATGTGCCACACCCCTTCAAAAAGCCCCACCCACTCCGCCTAACTGCATAATGGCTTAGGAAGAAAGCCAGGTAGATGCCCTTATAGCCAGGTAGTAGCCCCCCATAACCAGGTAGTGCCCCTAACAGGCAGGTAGATGCCCCCTTTGTTAGCCAGGTAGTTGCCCCGCTTTGTTAGCCAGGAAGATGCCTCCCTCTGTTAGCCAGGTAGATTGCCTCCTCTGTTAGCCAGGTAGAGCCCCTCTGTAAGCCAGGTAGTTGCCCCCCTCTGTAAGCCAGGTAGTTGCCCCCCTCTGTAAGCCAGATAGTTGCCCCCCCTCTGTAAGCCAGGTAGAGCCCCCCCCTGTCTGCCAGTTAGAGCCCCCCCTCTGTCAGCCAGGTAGACGCCCCCCCCATTGTAGCCAGGTATAGCCCCCCTATAACTAATAAAAATAAAATAATAAAATCCACTCACCTCACCAGGCTCCTGCAGCTCCGGACACCTCCGATCTCCTCAGAGACGCAGGGGAGTGAGTGCAGCCGCGCGTCACTTCCCCTGCGCCGCTGCCTGTATGTACAGCGCGCACCAGACGCTGTACATACGGGGGAGGGGGGGGGAAAGCGATCCCTCCTGCCTCCCCCCTGCCAGTGAGATGGGGGGGGGTTGAAGCGGGCGTGCGGCCGCTTCACCCGCCTGTAGGAGGGCCCGGGTGGCGCCAGAGTAGCGAATAGGCTATTTGCGCCGCGGGCCTTTTAAAGAGCCCCCGCCCCTTGGCGGCGGGGGAATGCCAGCTCTCCGGGTGGGGGGGGGGGGGACCCCAAATAGCAGGACCGCCCCCCCCCCCAAAAAAAAAAGGGAGAGTTGGCATGTTCCCTATAGTGATATTCCCAGTGGCACAGGCTCCCTGACACTGTATATTACCCCCTACAGTCACCATTAGTGGTAGATACCAATGTAACAGGCTCTGTGACTGTTATTCCTCCATACAGTCACCATATAGTGGTAGATACCCATGTACACAGGCTCTGGAGACATTTTAGTGATTACTGCACTTACATCTGGGAATTCATTGGAGGGGAGGAGCAGGAGAGGGGGGTACAGAGAACAACTTACAGGCACAATCTCCTTGGGGAGGCAGCGGACCATCTCCCTTGGAGACTGCGGTGCAGCTGTGGCCACTACCCCCCAGAATCAGATAGTGCAGGTTACACGCACCCCAGAAGATAGTCCGGAGGCATGATCTTCATGGGGTGCGGAAGATGGAGTAAAGTACTGTCATGGTTTTTGTAGTGTTTTTATTTTTATACAGGTTTCCCCTTTGGACTGGCAGACTCAATGTTGGACCCTTGTTGGATCAATTTGTTAATGGGCAAAATGGGATATTGTCAGGGAGTGTTTATTTAAATAAATGGTTTATCTTGCGCTTTTCCCCATTTATTTCCAGCAATAGTAATGGAGGATCTGACAGATGCCTCTCCTCTGTTGTCAGTCAGTGGTGGTTGTGTTGGCCAAGGCTGACACTAACCCTTTAGTAAATTTTACCTGTACCAAAAATCCAAGGGTATGGGAAAAGCGGGTACCTCGAAACGGACCTATAATTAGCGTCCCCTTAGGGGCAACTGCGAGCTTGTATTTCTAGAGTGGGAAGGAGCCCGTATCCATGGAACTTCGCACTCTGATAGTATCAGAAAGCAGCTGTCGATTTTACCTTGGGTGTTATGGAAAGTAGGGGGGAACCCTACGTCATTATTTATTTATTTTAAAAAAACATCTTTTTTATTGAAAATCCAAAAACTGTAATCAGTACAGTGGATGCCTGTACATTTTTTTTAAAACAAAAAGACTCTGGGGTACCCCCCATTTTCCATAACCAGCTAAAGTAAAACCAACAGCTGCAGCCTGATTCTATCAGAATGGGAAGGTCCATGGAGACTGTTCCCTTTTCACCCTAAAAATTCCATCCCACAGCCATCCCTGAACAGGACCATTAAATTAGAAGGTCGGTGTCTGACAGTTATCTGGCTCTTCCCAGTACCCCTGGTGCGTTGTTTCTGGGGTAATAGTGAACAGGGGTTTGTGAGCCTTGGGGGGGAAAAAACCACCGGTGACTGAACCAAGCCCTAGTGAAATTTTAAAGAAAAGGGGCCCCCATTAGTAACACTAGAATTATATAGAAAAATCACACAAATTGAACAAAAAAACTTTTATCTAAGTAAACACTCCCTGACACCAGCCCTCTTTAACCATTTTATTAAAAGAAAAAATACATCCAAGGTTGATCCGATGTAGTCCACCAAATCCGTAGTAGTCCAAATGGAACCTGTAAATAAATAAACAAACATACAACTAAACATCATAGGTGGATAGCCCATTCAGCATCCCGGAAAGCTGGTGACACCCTTCACCCAGGTAAAACCCCAGTTTCCTGATAGGAAAACTGGGTGCCACCTTTGGGGGATGGAGTGTCACCCAGCTTTCCTGGATGCTGGATAGGCTATTGCTATAGGCAACCGCCAGAGTCTGCCCTTTGTGGCCTGTCTCTTGTCAATAAGTGGTCGTCAACTAGTTAAAGCCTTATGCTAATGTATGTCTATTGATACTGAGCTGGTTCTTCTGCACTTATGATCTTTATACTATCTCAGCAATCCATAACTAATACCTGATTAATCTCATGGACTATGGCAAGTTTATATAAAGTAACAATAACATTTCACCGGGTAAACTGTTTAGCTCTAAAAGAACACATTTCATTAACAAACCTTAAAGGGGTTGTCTCACTACAAGGATTGCTTTTTATATTAAAGATCTTGCAAAAAACAAGTCACTTTGCAATATGTGTCCATTAACAGTGTCCTACCTATTCCTAGATATCCCCTCTTGTATGGGCTGCATCAGCTTCTCAGGTTACTATGGCTACAGACCTGTTCACTCGCTGATGATAGGCTGCCAGCACTGGTTGCTATAGCTACAGACCTGGCTTCTAGTGCAGCCTAGTAGAAGCCAGTAAACACACTACTGAATTCAATGTGAAACAGGACTGAGGTAAGATAAATTAATGTAGTGAGACAACCCCTTTAAGGACTTGAGTCAGTGACAAAACCAGATGTCCTTGTGGTTTTCATATAAGTTTACAGGTCATATTTACAGGTATATATCACATACATTATTAATTCAGAACTGTCACTGTTAGGATAGGGGCACATACTATTTTGGAGGTCAACCCATTTTGCATGGTGAAGGAGAGCTGAGCTCGCACAGGGAAGACAGATGATTGACCGTTAGGCCCCGTTCACACGGCTTATTCTGCCGCGGATTGGCGCCGTACTCCGCGCCGGATTTGCGCTTCAGAACGGCGCCAATCCGCGGCAGCAATTACGGTAATCCACTGCTCTCATAGAGAACAGTGGATTCCGTCGCTCCTCTCCGCTCGGCAAATCCGCCGCGGGGGGAGAAAGTGACATGCACATTATTTATGGCGCGGACGCGCCGTAAACAATGCATTGTCTATGGGGCCGGGAGCGGCGCCCCCGCCGCACTCGGGCCGCCCCCGTCCCGCACCCTTATTCACGGCGGATTTGTGCGCTCATACGGCGCACAAATCCGTCGGGAATAAGCCGTGTGAACGGGGCCTTAAGGTCTATATTTTTAGGATTTTACTTTGGTGGGGGATAGCAAACTGCAGCTTTAACCCCTTAACCCCTCCAAAGAAAAAAATATGACTCTGCATTTTCCTCCTCCTCCTTCTAGGAGCCATAAAGTTTTTTTTATTTTTTCATCTGCACAGACATGTGAGGGCTTTTATTTATTTTTTAATTTATTCTAATTTTTATGGGATGTGAAATTACCAAAAAACGCAATTTTGGCGTTTGGAATTTTTTTTCTTCTACAGTGTTCAGAGTACAGGATAAATTATGATATATTTTAATAGATCTGACTTTTATGGATGCGGCGATGCCAAATATGTGTCCCTTTATTATTTTATTTCTTTTATTTGTAAAACGGCAATAGAGGGGTGATTTGAACTTTTAATTTTTTTTTAAATTTTTTATACTTTAAAACATTTTTTTTTAACTTTAACTTTGTGTCCCCCTAGGGTGCTTCACCACTTTGGGGCGCAATCATTTCTACTGCCTAATGCATTGTACAGACAATGCCTTAGGGTGTACCAAGATGGCGCTTTCCTCACTTCCTGACTGGGGCAGGAAATAGTGAGAACAAAAACATGGCACTGATGGAAGCCATCACAAAGATTTCTGCTGCCATGCTCACTGATCGCAGTGAGGAACGGTGCGTTGCACTGTTTCTCATTCGTTTAGACGCGGCAGCCATGTTAGCCGCAGGTTCTAAAGGGTTAAAAAGCGGGGGATGGCGGCGGCTTCATCCCGCTCTGTAACCGTCGGGTGTTAGCTGTAACTAGCAGCTAACACCCGGCGGCTGTGTAGCGGGATCGTCCAGGTGGGTTAAGGTACTGATTCCAATTCCAATTAAAGAGACATAGTGATGTATGGAGACTACCTCGATGCAAGAACATTGCAGGAAATAACAAGTTGGTGGGTTTCTGCTTCCTATGACTGTTATGCGGGTTCTCTCATATATAGACTAGGGCTATGATTTAGACCGTTAACCCCTTACAGACACAGGATTTACCCATACGTTCTGGTGCCGGTAAGGTTCTATGTTACTGAGTAATCCCGCTACACAGACGGCTGGTGTCAGCTGCTAGTAACAGCAAGGAACGGAGACGGCTCCATTCCCTGCTGTTTAACCCTTTAGATTCCGCATCGATCGCAGCCACAGCGTCTTAATGAATGAAGCGGTGCCACGCACTGTTTGTAGGGCTATACAATACATGGAAATCCCTAAAGAAGCATTTATGCTATCTATAATACATGAAAAAAACTTTGAGATTCTTAGTTTACATGTTTTGATCAAAAAATGTTTAAGCCACCCACGGCTTACAACGTGATCTCAAGGCGGGTGGTCCTACGCTATCTTTACCTCTCAATAGAGCCAAATTCAGACTTCTCAACCGACCTCCATTATCCAGAGAGAAAAATAAAAAAACACCAACCTTGCAAGCTGCACTGATATAACAGCCTGTGAAAGTGGGCGGGGTGCAAGACATCAAATTTGAGGCATCCCTTCGTCCCTATATAGATTAAAAGCAATATATGCCAAATACAACGTATAGTTCTGCACAAAAAAAACATTTCTGAAAAACACAATGTGAACCTGGGTGCCACTGGTAGGGTTGCAGCATATATATATATATACATACACGCACACCATTACCAGTGGCACACCACTGCTAAAAGGGCTATACAATACATGGAAATCCCTACAGAAGCATTTTATGCTATATATCATACATACACTGTTTGTCACTCCGATCGGCAGCCCTACGGTGAGGACACGGGGTGCTGATCTGTTAACGTGGCGGCTGGGAACCTTATGAACCCCTATGAATATGATTCTAACACTTCCTGTCCCAGGCAGCAAGTGCTAGAACCGCCATCTTTGCAAACCCTTCTGCATTGTTTGTACAATGCAGGGGGCAGTACTAACAATCATGCCTCCTAGTTTTCAACTACCCTAAGGGGACTAAAATTCAAAGTGATTTTTTTTTAAAGTATAAAAAAAATATTAAGTTTAAATCACCCTCCTTTTGCCATTTTACAAATCATAAGAACATAAAATAATAAGAAAGTAACACAAATTTGGTATCGATGCATCTGGAAATGTCCGATCTGTTAAAATATGACATATTTTATCCCATACGCTGAACACCATAGAAGAAAATAAATTCAAAACGTCAAAATTGCAGGTTTTTTTGTCATTTCACATCCTCTAAGAACTGGAATAAAAAGTGATCAAAAAGCTGCATCTATCCCAAAATGGTATCAATAAAGAGTACGCATCAGCCCAAAAAAAATGACCCATGACTCCGGTCCATAGGTGGAAGTACAAAGAAGTTATTGCTTGCAGATAATGGCGTGAAAATATGTATGGATTTTTTTTTCAGTACTAAAACATAACAAATTATTATCATCATCATTATTATTATTTATTTTAGAGCGCCCTTAGTTCCAGAGTGCTGTCCATTCGAGGGGGGTTATATATATATATATATATTTTTAAAATATAATATTATATATATATATATATATACATTTTATATATATATATTATATATAACATATATATATAAAACATAGGTCAAACAAGTACAAGGTGAGAATAAATGACTAACAACTGGTACAGAGGGAGAATTGTATCAACCTGCAAAATACACATCATTTATTCTGAAAAACAAAACCTCTGCAAGCATGGAGATAGTGGTTTTTTTTCACATTTTACCACAATTTTTTTTCCCAGTGTATTCTGTGGTAAGGTCAATTACACCATCCCACAAAATAATAGCCCTCATATGTCTATGTAGATGGGAAAAATAAAAAAGTTATGGCTCCTGGAAGGTGGGGAGGAAAAAAATGAAGAGCCATAATATTATGACTTACTGTCTGGAAGCAATTAATCAGACTAGCTAATCCTTCCATTTCTACTGGGAGACTCCTGGAAAATGGGACACAAAAGGGGAGGGTTTATGTAAATTTTCCCCCAATGGACGTTCCCAGGTGGATTCAGATAGTTTCTGGGGCAAGGCTTAAAGAGGTTGTCTCACCACGCTGTTTTATTCATGCACCCTGTCTCTTCCTGGTCAGGCTGTGGGTAATTAGCATATCAGTTCCAGTATTCAAAGGTCTGATATTTAATGTGACATTAGATAAAAACCTCCTGCTCTCAAGTCCAGAGAAGCTCCAGAGCTAAAGTAAACAGTAGTAATTAGTCTCCTTTGTTTACTAGATCAAATAAAGGGCCGTTCACACGGCTTATTTCGGCGCGGATTGGCGCCGTACTGCGCGACCGGATTTGCGCTGCAGTACGGCGCCAATCCGTCGCCATAATTACGGTAATACCACCTTTTCTCATAGAGAACGGTGGATTTCGTCGCACCTTCCCGCTCGGCGAATCCGCCGGGCGGGGAGAAAGTGACCTGCACATTATCCAGGCGCAATACGCGCCGTGGATAATGGAAGTCTATGGGGCCGGCGGGCCGCGTCCCCGCCCACGCCCCTTGTTCAAGACGGATTTGCGAGCGCAATCCGGCTCGCAATTCCGTCTTGAATAAGCCGTGTGAACACTGCCTAACACTCAGGCTCTCAAGCTGCTGGCAGTTCTGTGTGCTGACCTGTGTGATGACACCATCTCAGATAAGATAAACAGTAGCGGAGAGCAGAGAAGAGCAGGTCGGTAACCTAGAGTAACCCGAGTGCACTCAGAGCTGATACAATCACTTTTATCTCATCAACAAGGAAAAATAAACCAAGTAATATATTTGGAAAACGTCGTAATTTACTGTTCCCTACATGTTAAAAGCTAATCTTTATAGTGAAAAAAACACTTTAAATTTCTTAGAATCGGGAGATAGACGGTTGGTGCTGATGCCTTCAATAATTGCTACTTATACAGCCATTTCATTATGCTATGGGGCCCTATGAATTCTAGTTACACACTGGTTGCATCTAAGACATCTCTGTAGCCAAAATGTACCCTGCTCTATACTTAGGAGGGGGGAAGCTCTGAAAGAATTTGCATAATTCTACCTTGAGGGTAAGAAGGCCTGGCCTCATCCCCGCACCCTCCAGCGTCCACCAGTACATAGTCCTGGCTTCGTTCTGCATGGATATTGTGTTGGTTTTGTCAACCATGAAAGGCAAATAATGAGCCGAAAGGGCACAAAGAAAAACCTGTTTACTCAAAAATATTCTTTTCTGTGCCCTTCATTAGGAGTTGCTTATACACATTGGGCCTTATGTATGAAAACGGTCTAGCAGTATGATGGTCATAGCAACCAATTACAGCCCATAGCAACCAATCAGATCTCATAGCAACCATTCAGAACTCATAGCAACCAGAGCCCATAGCAACCAGAGGCCATAGCAACCAATCAGAGCTCAGCTTTTATTTTTCCAGAGCCCGATGTGAAGTGAAAGCTGAGCGCTGATTGGTTGCTTTGCTGTTGCCACCTAAATGTGCCAAAATGTAATGCATTTTTGGCCCAGCATTTCGAAGGCACAATTATTATGGGCTTAAAGGGGATGTATCGCTTCATCAGTTCGGCTGTTCTCTTGTAGCTTGATTTTCTCAGTTCCTGAAATCCAGGGGCGTTTCTTCCCCTCCCAGCTGGGTGTTTCTTAACTGAAGGGGGATGACCTCCTCCCCCCTTCAATGTTCATGCTCACTACCGAGTCAGTGTGTTCACCCCCCCCCTCCACATGTCACTGTGTCCTTCCTCTCCCTATGCAGTCTTATTTTGTAAGAGCTGTTTACATACCACAGCCCAGCATTCAGTCTAGACAGTCTTCTATGAACTCAGAGCACTAATCTCTTCTCCTCTCACAGCAGGAGGTTTGTTACAGCTGAATCCAGTCTTCTGTGAACTCCTCCAGAGCACAGATCCGTCTCCCTTCTATGCAAGAGCATTAGGCACCGAGCACAATTCTGCTGTTTTCTGATTGTAAAAGCAGTTGCACGTGTCACTGAGGAGCTGGTGGCTGTGCAGAGTGAAATGTTGCCAGCCCCTTATTCTGGGTGAGAGAGGCAGGAATGCGCACTCCCGTGAATACGACCGGGGGCCGAAAAGAATGTAAATTAGTAGAGCCGGCAGCCAATGAAATGCAAGGAGGTGGAATCCGACCGGCACAGGGGAACAGTGTTTACAGAAACAGAAGATAAGGGAGACAGTGAAACAAGACAGCTTTGCTAATGACATCCAATTGCAAAGTTACTTGTTTTCACTGTCCCCTTATTCTGAAGACCATTTAATGTAATGATACAACCCCTTTAAGACACTTTCTGCCAACTGCTGAGCACAGAGGATATGGTTTAGTGAAAAGTGGGTGAGGCAATGATGCGCTGAAAAATAAGCTGAAATTTTGGTGAAGAAAATAAGCCATAAAAAACTTTTTAGACAAATCTGAAAATTCACCAGATTTATCACAGTGGCTCTTGCTGAGTGATAAATTGGTGCAGCTTCAGAATGCCCCTCTACGTTTTAGAAAGCAATAGTAAATGAGGACCACAGTTCTTATATTACAGGGATTTGCATCCAGTTCCTTCATTCTCTTTAAAATGCAAATCGCGAGCAGCTCACTTTGTCTGTGTCTAGACGGTTGCTGCAGAACCAGTGTTAGCAACAGATGAATTATGGGTGACTATCTGATTTCTGCATCCCATAGCAAGGTCTTCTGGGGGAGACTGGTAATGTTGTAGAGCCAGCTTATACAAATCTCTGGGTACAGGTAGCCTCCTTAGGCTAAACGTTCTTTGACCCTTCTCACTCTAGGTTTAAGGAATTTTGGGGCTGGATCCTAGTAAACTTTTGCACGTAGGAAAAAAAAAAGAAAAGAAAAAAAAAAAAAAAAAGATATGTACAGTTGAAACCAGAAGTTTCCATCCACTATATAAAAAGCCCCAGCTGCATGGTTTTCTCACTATCTGACATGAAATCAGAATAAACCTTCCCCGTTTTAGGGCAATTAGGAACCAAAATTATTTATATTTGCCAAATGCCAGAATAATGAGAGAGATGATATTTTTAAGGCATTTTTATTACTTTCTGCAAAGTCAGAAGTTTCCGTCCATTTCATTAGTATTTGGCAGCATTGCCCTTAAACTGTATGACTTGGGTCAAATGTTCTGGATCTTTCCACAAGCTTCTCACAATAGTTGGTAGGAATTTTGGCCCATTCCTCCTGACAGAACTGGTGTAACTGAGCCATATTTGGAGGACTCCCTGCTCACACCTGCCTTTCCAGCTTTGCCCATACATTTTCAATAGGATTGGATCAGGGATTTGTGATGACCGCTCCAAAACATTGACTTGGTTCTCCTTAGGCCACTTTGTAACCAGTTTGGCAGTAGCTTCAGGTCATTGTCCATTTGGAAGATCCGTTTCCGCCCAAGCTTTAACTTCCTGGCTGATATCTGGAGATGCTGCTTCAGTATTGCCACATAATCTTCTTTCTTCATGATGCCATCTATTTTGTGAAGTGCACCAGTCCCTCCTGCAGCAAAACAACCCCACAACATGATGCTGCCACCCCTGTGTTTCACAGTTGGGATGGTGTTTTTAGGCTTCCAAGCTTCTCCCTTTTTCCTCCAAATGTAACGATGGCCATTATGGCCAAACAGTTAAATTTTAGTTTCGTCAGACCACAGAACAGGTCTCCAGAAACGTAGATCTTTGTTCCTGTGTACATTTACAAATATTAATATGACTTTTATATGTTTCTTTTGGAGTAGTGGCTTCTTCTTGGCCTTTCAGCCCATGTTGATACATTACTTGTTTCACTGTGGATAATGACACAATCTTACCAGCTTCCGCCAGCATCTTCATAAGATCTTCTGCTTTTGTTCTTGGGTTGATATGCACATGTCGGACCAAAGCACAGTCATCTCTGAGACACAGAAGCTGTTTTCTTCCTGAGCGGTATGATTGCTGGACATTTCCATCTCGTTTGTACTTGGGTATATTTGTTTGTACAGATGAACGAGGCATCTTCTGGTATCTTTAAATTGTACCCAAGGATGATCCAGACTTGTGCAAGTCCACAGTTCTCTTCCTGATATCTTAGCTGACTTCTTTAGACTTTCCCATGATGTTACAGAAGCAGTGTGTTTCTGGTGTACATTAAAAAAAAAAAAAAAATTCACAGCTGTGTCTCTAACTCAGATGTTGCCAATAGAAGCTTCCAAAGACATGACTTTATCATAATGGGCTGTCCCAAATTGATTAAAGGCATAGTAATCCTAATGTATGGAAAATATTGACTTTGCAGAAAGTAATAAAAATGCCTTAAAAAATTCTCTCTCATTATTCTAGCATTTGCCAAATATAAATAATTTTGGTTCCTAATTGACCTAAAACGGGGAAGGTTTATTCTGATTTCATGTCAGATAGTGAGAAAATATGCAGATGGGGCTTTTTATATAGTAGATGTAAACTTCTGGTTTCAATTGTATAATAAATGCCTTAAAGTGTCCTGGGTCAGTTTGTAACAGAAATGCTGCCACCATGTGCTTGGTATGTCACATGCCAAAAATCTGAATGACAGACATGACACTCTGAATGCAGACACAGCTGAGAAGTATGTTGGGATCAGGGAGAGAGGGGAGGAGAGCAAGGAGGCAGCAGAGATTTTTCTGTATTTTGCAGTGATTTTGTGAAACTCTCAGCAAAACAACAGAGAGACCTCTATCCCTATCTGCACTTTGGGTGTAATTGGCCCTGAGAGAACCTTTGTGATGTCACTAGGATATCACCACAGGTCCTACAGGTATAATTACACTACACTGCATAACACCACATAGGAGGAGGAGCTTTGTATGTAGTAACAGCGGAAAGGATGGGGATCTGTGAGGACAGGAGCATGGAGGTCAGTGAGGGGGCCACTGTGGCAGTATTTATGTTAGAATATGCAGCAGTCTATATGTGAGAGAAGAGAGGGCATGTAAGGCAGGTAAATTGTGAAGCTGCAGGAGTGGCAAGCTAGTATCAGACATAGATCTGCTCTGCAGTCAGGGTCTATATTCACCCTGTAGCTGTGGTTCAAATATTAGCTAAAAGGAAAATCAGCATCTTGACTATCTCATACATAAATTTGACTTGCAACTATTTATTAGTTACTCAGATTCTTATCATGCAACTGCATTGTTACCGTTTTGCTCCCGGTGGTGGAACAATCTTTTTCTTTTTGTATGTTGCAAATTAGAACCGGTTCTTAAATTCCGAAATAGGTTGATTCCCAAGCGAAAGTCAATGGTTTGAATCGAGGAGCAGCCATGAAGAAGATTTCCAAAGAAAAGAGAAGCAGCATCATCCAGCTCATCGATAGCATCTCTGGGCCAAGAAAATTGCCAAACGGCGTCATGTGAGGCCCTGACAGCAGGAAGAATATGGAATGACGTCCGTCCATTCAGAAGCAAAGACATGGACGTCCAGGCAAAATATCAGAGTCAACAATCCGGGTCATCACAAAGTCTATCAGTTCTGGCACTAAAAACACGGCAGTGGAGGCGGCTCGTAGGCTTCATGAGAGATCACAGACGTCCATACAAGCATCAGGCAACACAAATTACACAGGTCTGGAGTGGTAGCCCGAAAAAAGGTGTAGAAGCCTCCACTTCAACATCATCATAAAAAAGTAATAGAAAACTTGTAAGTCCGCACTATATTTGTGGTGAAATATTAAAATTTATTTTGTATGGTTAAAAATCAGGATAAAAATACCATAGTAGACAAAGCAGTCATATTAACCTGTTAAGGACCCTGGACGTATGAGTACATCCCAGGGTCACTAAGAGGCTTTGCAGGGGGATCGCTCCGCGACCCCCCCCCGCACAGCCACCGGGTGTTAGCGGCTAATCGCCGCTAACACCCAGCCGTTACAGTGCAAACGGGCATCGTCGCCCGCCCGCGCTGTTTAACCCGTCAGACACCACAGCAAAGATGGCCGCGGCGTCTGAATGAATTAAGATCGGTGCCCCGCACCGATCTTGAGGGTGATTGGCACCGCCGCAGCTACCCCCGTACATGGCAGCGGGGAGCCTTTGGAAGACTCCTGTCACTTCCATGTCCTGGTTTGCCACACTTCCGTCCGCAGACAGGAAGTGGGGAAACCGCCATCTTGGTACAGTTTAATGCATTGCCTATGCAATGCATTAAACTGTATTGACAATCACGCCACCTAGTGGTCAAGCACCATAGGTGGCCTCAATGTTAAAGTAAAAAAAAATTAATTTTTACAGTACAAAAAAAAAGTATTAAAAATTCAAATCACCCCCCTTTCCCCATTTTACAAATAAAGACAATAAAATAATAAAAAAGTTACACATATTTGGTATCGCCGCGTCCGAAAAAGTCCGATCTATAAAAATATAACATCATTTATCCCTTGCACTGAACACCGTAGAAGAAAAAAAATTCCAAACGCCAAAATTGCGTTTTTTTGGCCGTTTTATGTCACTTAAAAAATGGAATAAAAGTGATCAAAAAAGTCGCATGCATTCCAAACTGCTAGCGATAAAAAGTACACTTCGGCCTGCAAAAAATGCCGCCTCACTGACGTCTGTAGGTGTAAGTACAAAAACGTTATTGGTCGCACAAACTGGCGCCGTGGCGCAAATTTCAAAAATAGAAACAGTTTGGAATTTTTTTACGGTACCAAAACATAACGGAAACCCTACATATTTGGTATTGCCGGATGCGTAACAACCTGTAGAATACAGATAACACATTGTATTGACCGAAGATTGAACGCCGTAAAAGCAAAACCCCCGCAAACATGGTGAAAATACGTTTTTTTTTCGCAATTTGTCCCACTTGGAATTTTTTTGCGGTTTCCCAGTATATTCTATAGTATAGTGAATAACACCATTAGAAAGTACATCTTGTCCCGCAAAATAAAAGCCCTCTTCTCTATGTAAGTGGAAAAATAAAAAAGTTATGGCTCTGGGAAGGCGAGGAGGGAAAAACGAACGTGTCAACAAAAAAAAACGCTGGGTCCTTAAGGGGTTAAAGCAAGGTATGTGAGAGACTAAACAACAGACACGTTTCGAATGCTACATGTTCTTACTTATGGTTATATGTGAAGCCGGCTAGAGGGCTCTTTATATGATTCCCTATAGCAATGCGCTCCCCAAAACCTAATTGAAAACAAACATACAAAATTAAACAACTAAAATGTGCAATCATATTATCAATAAAAAAAGAGGCATTAGTAATGTAACACTATAGCTTCAAATCCAGGGGCGTGTCTCTCCTCCCAGTAGGCGGGTCTCCCCTCACTGAAGATTGATGACCATCATTCTGTGTGAGCAGTGGAATGGAGAGGATGTCACAGCTCTGCAGTCCTCCTGCAATGGTTCTTGTGTCTGCAAAGCTGTCACCTCCCTCTACAAGCTCCTTGTAACCAGTACACCTGTATTGCTGTAAGCAGTTATTCATATAGCCTGAACTGATTAAACAAATGTGAGGAATTCACTCTGCTCCCTGTTCGGTTATCAGGCACGATGTAGAGCAGACTGTATAAAGCTGTGTTTTATGGGTGGGAGAGTGAATCTAGCAGCTAGAGACTCCGTATCCTTCACATAGAGCTGGGAGATAAGCATAGAGAAGTTCAGTTTTCTCTACGTTTAGTTTTAAGAGACGGGAGGAGAAGGAGGAGGATATGGATTATAGACAGTATAGGATCTGGGAGAGCAGAAAGTTAACGTATGGGCCGGAGGTGTAGAGTTGGGTATCGTCAGCATACAGGTGGTACTAAAAGCCATGTGATTCTATGAGCTGACCCAGAACAAGAGTGTAGATAGAGAGGAGGAGGAGACCCAGGGCTGCTCATATAGTTGTTGGCAACATGATGCTGGGAGTTGTAGTTTTGCAGCTGCTAAAGAGCCGCATGTTAGGACCAGTGTTTTATGGAGTGAGAGGTATTATATAAATCCGCTCTGCTATTTATAGGATGCAGACAGCTTATTTTAGGATACTCGATAGCTTGGATGGGGTTGTTGCAGTTGCTCGTAGTATCCTTTAGATGGCAGCAGCGACACATTGTAGCAGTAAATGGTCTATTTATTTCTGTTATATTCAAATAAGAGGCTGCCACTGACAGACGGACATGTCACATACAGCTGCTGAGACATATGTCCGACCTCAGCTTCAGCAAAGCAGGAACAGTCAATGACGGCATGCTTCCCCTTTTTTAACCTCAGAAGTGGCTGTTATAACCCCATAATAGTTCGTGCTGACATGATTGTGTCGGGCCAGCACAAGGCAGAACACAGACCTATAAGACCATGCTCACATGTGCTTTTATTGTGCAGGTTGCTGCTATAACATGGTGCAAAAAAATGCTCCAGTTTTGGAAAACCACAGCATTTTTACCACAATCCGGCTAAACTCGCTGCAAACTACACACAGAGCTTACGCCGAAGATCTTTTTCCTGCCATCTTCCTACAAACGCGTGTGATCATACTTTATAATTACAGACCATAAAACCTTGACTTTTAGGGTATGTTCACACGGGGTGTTGAGTCCATGTGAACATATGTTTTTAGATACGTGTTTGGATCCGTCTGTCCCTAAATGGACCCAAACATGCATCTAATAATGAGCAGTGTGAGTTACATTGCTTTTACTATGAAACACGTATCAGCATTCACGAGTGATCTACGATGTGTCTCACCGCGTCTTTTGGATCCGTTCCAAGAACTGTCATGTCAGTTCTTGGAGAGAAAGACGCAGCAGGAGCCTATTATAAACTATAGGGTGCGATCCTGCTGCATCCAAACACGCAGCTGTGTGTTGGATCCGTTCGCCGCGGTGGTTTTTTATGTGATTTTCAGATCCAAAATCGGATCCAAAACGCTGTGTGAACGGTCCCTTAGGCTGGGTTCACACTGTGCGCTGTTGCGGTTTTATTTATTTAGCATAAAAAATAAAAAAAAACATTTGGTGAACAAATATGGATACAATGTGTGCAGTTTTTTTTAGGCCTCGTTCACACGGCTTATTTTGCCACGGATAGGCGCCGTACTGCGCGCCGGATTTGCGCCTCAGTATGGCGCCAATCCGTCGGAGTCATTACGGTAATCCACAGTTCTCATAGAGAACTGTGGATTCCGTCGCTCCTCCCCGCTCGGCGAATCCGTCGGGCAGGGAGAAAGTGACATGCACATTATCCAGGCGCAATACGCGCCGTGGATAATGCAAGTCTATGGGGCGGGGAGCGGCGCCCCCGCCGCGCTCCGGCCCCTCCCCGCCCCGCCCCTTATTCACGGCGGATTTGTGAGCCGGAGTGCGCTCACAAATCCGTCGGGAATAAGCCGTGTGAACACGGCCTTAAATGAATTTTTTGCCAAGTTTTAAGATGGAAAAAAACCCCCAAAAAACTACCCTGTGAACCAAAACTTAATAGGATATTGTCACCACGTTGATGAGCTCTAAACATGTGGACAAAGGTTAATAAGGATGATTACCCATTACATTGCAGTTCTGATTTTGCTTAGTTTCAGAGTAAGGCCTTGTTCCTGGTTTTTCAGCCGCTTCTCGGTTTTGAAAACCGGCTGACAAATTTTTACACGGACCTTAATGGAAAATCTGTGCAGTGGTCCCCGCCGGCGTCCGAGAAACATAGAACATGTTCATTCTTCCGTCCGGTTTTCAGAAAGAATATGAACAAGTCAATGTGAAGGGGGAGGGCTTTCCTCCACTAATAGTAGAGAAAAGCCGTCCCCCTGCGGCCGTGTGCACAGCACGAAAACAGTACAAACCGACCGGTATTTGCCCTGTGCCGTGTAAATGGCCCCTAAGGTTATATTGACACATCAGGTTTATCCAATGAGAAAGATCCAACGTTCAGTCCTCGGCAGAAGTTTGAGGCAATACCTTGGATCTGTGCTGAAGAATTTTACTTTGCAGCAGCCTCTGACTTGGACGCATCGAATTCCACATTTAAAGCCATCGTGTGAACTTGCCTTTAGAGCAGTTCTTATTTTCTGCTTGTGTACACAAGCTTCTCTAACTGGGGGGTGGGGGCTAGGTAGTAGGGGTAGGCCTGTCAGAGCTGTGCCACCATCTGTGAGTTACTCAACAGAGTTGTTTGGAGATTCGCGCCAGAGCTTCAAATCCAAAATGGCATCTGCGCCCTGTGCAGGCGCCACCATTGCTAAGTGCTGGCTGCATCCTCGGAGGAAAGTGGAGAGCCGGTCCTTCTATGTCCATCCCTGCTCATGTGTCTAAGCTGTCGTAGCCACCATAAAATTTTGTGGTGGACAAGACTGGGCCTGGGTTTGACACGTGTATCCATTTTAAGAGTGCATCCCCACGAATAGGACAAATGTCCTGTTTTGCGCCCGTCCCCACAGTAAACCCGTGCAGTGGGGACTGCTGCACGGGTTTTCCATAGAGCACAATTGTGCTCATTTTCGGCCGGTTTTTCAGGCGGTCTGAAAAACTGCAAACCGGCCGAAAACCCGTGCCGTGGGGACATGCCCTAAGGGTGCTGTCACACAGCGCAGTTTTGGTGCAGTTTTAACTGCGCTCCAATTTAACTGCCTTTATTACCAGCAAGCTTCTTTCAGTTGTCTAAATTGTTCAGGAAGGTGTTTCAAGTAAGTGATCAATGACTGTGCTTGAAGTCTTGTGGATACAAACACACTGATTGATTACTCACTTTCCAAACAGTTTAGATAAGTGCAATGAGCTTGCTGGGAATAAAGGCAGTTTAATTGGAGCGCAGATCAAACTGCACCAAAACTGCGCTGTGTGAAAGCAGCCTGAAAATCTTAGAAATACCAATGGCAAACCAGGCTTTATTATCAGATATCTACAACTCTCAATAGTCAAATTCCTGAATGTAGAGAAAAAAAAAAAACACACCCTTTCTGGATAAGTAGCAGCTGATAAATCAGCAAAGGGAGGATCACCCCCATAATATGGTTCCCATGTTGGACGTGTTGTAGTCTGGATGTAACATCAAGACCCTCAGCCCATCCTTACTTCTAGGATCTTATGACACCAGAGAGCCCTTTAGTAGTGTCACTAGTCAGGTAGATAAAGAGATGCACTGCTCAGCCTTTGCTAAAAATAGGAAAACTGCAGAAAATAGCTCTGAAAGCAGCACCACGGCACCTTGCGTCTGTATGAGAAGAGTCATAAAGTCATAATCAGGACCACTGCACACATTGTCCCCGGCCAAGGCTACAGATAGGAGCCATACACTCAATCCGAACACTGTCCATATGGTCATTGTCATCCCTAGGTTAATCATTACAGCCCTGCATCCGGGAGAACTTTGGATGGGAACGTGGAAAGATCTTTTGTTTCCCTACTGGCTATGACAGCAGGACATGTTGTGCTCAGACTTATCTAGAAAGTTGAGCAACATCTATGCAGACCGCATTCTGGGAAAATATTTCCATACATATCTAGTACATGAGCATGTGTATTGCTAGTGCTTGCTGTCATCACTGTGGAAAGGTATTAGAGGGTTTGTTCAGATGGCTCGGGTCCGCTGTGGGTTTTCCACAGCAGACTATCACCACAAACAGAAATTGCTTGACTAGTTAAAACATAACCTTTAATACATGGAGATAAGATGTATAGTAAATCCTATTATACCCTAAAAAAAAACTACACTAAGGGCCACATGTATGAAATGGTTTTGGTCTAAAACTCACTTTTTTCCCCATAGAAACCTATGGGCAAAAAAGTGAGTTTTAGACCAAAACCGTTTCATACATGTCGCCCTAAATCCCTACCTACCAAAAACTGGAGCAACCGTCCCTATAAGGACGACCCCAACATGACTGTGCACCTATCATGGTGGATTTTGTCATGGAGATCCGTAGACAAAAATCTACACCAACCCTGCAGATTTTTATGCGGATTTAGCTTTAAGTAAAATCTGCTGTAAATTGGCAACAAAATCCAAACCATCCAACTATTGTTTTGCAGGTCCGCTGCAGAAAACCCGCAGAATACCAGACCAGTCTGAATGAACTCTAAAGGGAATGAATTAGGTTCAAGGGAATCTGTCGGCAGTTTAATTTTTTTGTACTAATTAAAACAAGATACTGATACATAGTCTTTTCTTCTTAGCAAATTTTTATTTTCTGATTGTCGATTTTTTATTAATTCTATTATCTGTTTATAATTATGGGGGCGGCCATCTTGCCTGAGCTGCTTTTAACAGCATTTAGAGAGATGCTTCATGCACATAGGAGCCTGTGAACAGGAGCAGACCCATTGACTTCTGTATGAGCATGTTCTCGGCTTTTTGACCTGGGAAGAAGTCAGTGTGCAGGGAGGGAGAGAGGGGGAGCTGTGACATCTCCTATTGTGACTTGTGGATCCTGTGTTATCTATACACACTGGTATCACCTTTCAGTGTAATCCTGTTTGTGCTGATAATGAGGAGACTGCTGGAAAGTTTTCTCTATAGAACAGAAAGTGTCACACTATTACTAGGCCTAGTAGCCAATGTGAAAATTGCAGGATTTCAGGATTTTTTTTTTTTAGATTGATGTATGAAAAACTAATAAAAACATAACCAAATATTCTTAAAAAAAGGGGTTCAACATAAAAACATGAGTTAAACAATAGGTTATTTTCTGATGACACATTTCCTTTAAGAATACATGGCTGCTCAAGGAACAGCTCCATCTACTGTGCAAGGGTCATGTGTGGGAAAGATGTTCAGCTGCAATTCTAGACACAGCCTATGGCTAAGAGGGACGCTGCTTCCAAGAGAAAGCAACTAGGATTCTAGGCAACAGTAAGAAAAGTATTTTTTCTAATAGTTTGCCACCTTCTTGTGAATGGAGATGTTCATTACATTTGATGGCCTCTGTTCTGTGGAGGATAATTCTTCCCTGTTGTTCAGGACATGCTCTTCTAGGCTTACACCATACATTGCTTCAACAGCCATCAAGTCCAGGGACCGTTGCAGGGAGAACACTCAGAGTGTCTATTTGCAGTTGGTACAAGGAGATTTAAATGGGGTGTCTGACAAAAAGGATTGCTGCTTTTTATGTTAAAGATCTTGCAAAAACAAGTCACTTTGCAATCTATGTCCATTAACAGTGTCCTACCTATTCCTAGATATCCCGTCTTGTATGGGCTGCATCAGCTTCTCAGGTCGCCATAGTTACCGACCTGTTTGATCTATCCTGATAGACTGCCAGCACTGGTTGCTATAGCTACAGACCTGGCTTCTACTGCAGCCTAGTGGAAGCCAGTAAACACGCCCCTGAATTCAAAATGAAACCAAGGAAACAGAACTGAGTTGAGATGAATCAATGTAGTGAGACAACCTCTTTAATAATAAATTTGCCATAGGCAAAGACCGCCATATTAACCTGTGTATTAAGATATAAAACCTCTCTTTGAATCAAAAGCTCTAAAAGGGTTCAAAGTGAAGAACAACAGAGTCCAAAGTTAGGCTGTAACGCCTACTGTCTACAACTACCCTTATCCAAAGTGAACACAAAAATACAGGGATGAATCTACAGTGTACATCTTGAAAAATAAAAGGACTGCTGCTTAAAAAGAACATAGACCCTCCACCCCCCGACCTGTTCCACCACCAAACGTGGTGTCCTCAGTTGCAAATCGGGAGAGTTAACACATTACGGAGATAAAGGCATTTAAGGGTTTGTTCAGATGGGTCGGGTTTTGTTCAGATGGGTAGGTTTTATCTGTAGAATAAAATCACCATGCAAAAATCTGCACCAGTCAGTGAGGATTTGGTGCCAGAGTTACCACAGAGTGAACTCTGCTATAAATCCATGACAGAATCTGGACCGATTTGTGCAGATTTTACTCTGTGGGTCTGCGCAAAAAACCCACAGTGGACCCAACCCGTCTGAATGTATTTCAGTAGATATTAATTACTGTTGAAAATCCACAGCAACATCTGTAAGCTAAAAGAGGTGAAATCTGCAAGCTGACATGCGATAGTGTAAGGGCCCAACCACCAATGACAATGTCACCTGGGTTCAGATGGGGACCTAAACTAGACTGGATGCTAACCTCGTTTGGTGCCTTCTCCGGCCTCTATACCCCTGGGGGGCATGAATCTGAACTGAGGTCATCTTGCCATTGGTAGATGGACCCTCCCGGTTTCTAGGATTTTCATGTATCCTAGACATGGCAGAGATGCACTTTGACATAGTTCATATATTCACTGTTTGGCTGTCTCTTAGGCTATGTTCAGACGGGGGAATTGCGGTGCGCATTTCGCTGCGTATTTGCGCTCTAATACAAGCGAGATGCGCGCCGAAATTACGGTAATCCACAGTTCTCATAGAGAACTATGGATTCCGCCTCCTCTCCCCGATCGTATTGTACGCGCGGGGAGATAAGTGACATGTCAATTACTTGCGGCGAATACGCACCGTGAGTAATGCATGTCAACGGGGACGGCAGGCTGACGCCCCCCACCCCCCCCCTGAGTCACTGGAGTATACGTGTATCAGCGCGACTCCCAAACACCCGCCCTTATTGCGGCTGTACTCCCCGCAATTACGCCGTGCGAACATGGCCTTAGCATTTGTGGGGTGCTGCGGATACGTTTTTGTGGTCAGAGTGCACCTACGCCATTTGTCTTTAAAATAGTTTTGGATGAGTTGATGATTTTTTTTTTTTTTCCACAGCAAATATGTCCCATGTGAGTTTGTCCTAAAACTTTTTCTACTTGCCCTTTGGAATTTTACTTCCCTGAGCGGTGCTAATCCGGAGATCCCTGCTGTCATCACAGTTGAAGCTCAAGCTGGCCATGGCACTATGGCATCCAACAACCCCAACGTCAGAAGCCACTGAAAAAGTTTGATGTAGAAAATCATGCAAAATCCACCAGTGGAGATTTATAATATGACAGCGTGTCCCAGTGACAGGAGGCTACTCATAACTGGGGAAGCATTGGAACACACAGAAAGGGCAGCTAAGTATTTGATCCGGTGCCACATAAAAGGTTGGTAAGTAAAATGAGAATGCTTGGACTGGGGGAAAATGTTTACAAGTGGGTAAGCAACTGGCTCAGAGATAGAAAACAAAGGGTGGTGATTAACGGTACATACTCAGACTGGATCCCTGTTACTAGTGAGGACCACAGGGGTCAGTATTGGGCCCTATCCTCTAACATTTTCATTAATGATCTTACACAGGGATTACACAGTAGAATATTGATCTTTGCAGATGATACTAAGCTCTGTAAAGTAATCAACACAATAGAGGATAATATGTTATTACAAAGGGATCTGGATAAGTTGGAGGCCGGGACAGAGAAGTGGCAGATGAGGTTTAACACAGATAAATGCAAGGTTATGCACAGGAGGAGGAAAAATCCATTACATAACTACATGTTAAACGGAAAAACGCTGGGAAAAAGTGATTGGAGAAGGACTTGGGAATCCTGGTGGACAGTAAACTTAACTGTAGCAGCCAGTGTCAGGCAGCAGCTGCCAAGGCAAATAGGATTATGGGGTGTATTAAAAGGACATAGATGCAAATGACGAGAACATTATTCTCCCATTATACAACTGATTAGACCACACACGGAGTATTCTGCACAATGTTAGGCACCAGTTCACAGGAAAGACATTGTAGAGCTTGAACAGGATCAAAGGCGGGCAACAAAAAAAATAAAAGGACTCGGTGGACCAAAATACTCAGAAAGATAAGCAAGAATAGGGTTATTTAGTTTAGAGAAAATACGGCTTCCGGGGGGGGGGGGGGCGACATAATAAAAATATATAAATATATTAAAGGTCCAAATATAGAGATCTCTCAAGATATATTTATACCCAGGACTGTATCTAGAACAACAGGGCATCCTCTACGCCTAGAAGAAAGAAGGTTTCTACATAAACATAGAAAGGGATTCTTTACTGTAAGAGCAGTGAGACTGTGGAACTCTCTGCCAAAGGAACTTGTCAGGGTGAATTTAATAACAGAATTCAAAAAGGGTCTGGATAAATTTCTAGATGTGAATGGGTGCAGATCAATTGGCTCCTGCCTCATGGGGTGGGGGGGGCGGGTTGTCTTCCTCTGGATCAATACTTTAGCAAAATAGGCTGAACTGGATGGACGTCTGCCTTTTTTCAGCGTTACAAACTATGTAACTATGAAGCTCCACCTTGGCTGTATAATCAGCGAAACGTAAAAGTCTATGTTTATTTTGAGATGTTTATTACCTTTTACTTTGTCTGAATAGATTTTACAGCTTATTTTTAGTATGTTTCTTTTTGTACTCTAGAGCTGGTCAGCCCGCACTGTAGCTACTGCTGTCAGATACTATTATTACTGTGCGACTTGATTTGGTACAGCATGTAGTTATAGGGTTTTGAATGGGCTAATGAGCCCATTTAAACCTTAATAATAGGGTCTGGTTTATGAAAAACATTTTCAAGTAGCCTAATAGGACATCAATAAGCTAGAGGTAGGAGCTGCTAGAAAGAGCCTAATACACGCTGTAAGACTCAGCACATTCATGGATTATATGCACAACCTATTCACCAGGTGATGCTTTATTTCACCTCTGGAGGCACTTTAAGAGAATCTACCAGTTGCTGCCAGGCTCCACCGCAGATTATATCGGATTACACTGGCCAACCAATTTTATGAAAATTTTTGTTTCCTCTACAATTTCTGGTGAAACCAATAGATTTTTACACAGTGAACACTCATCTGTAATTGTAATTTCAGTATCATGCAGGGTTTTTAAGAAAACTGCATTGATGCATTTAACTTCTTCCTGATGGAGCCTTTATTTTTTTCCCTCTTTGCCTTCCCAGAGCCCTAATTTATTTTATTTTTTTAGGGCTTTCATTTTGAGGGACAAGGTGTAGTTTCTAATGGTGTCATTCACTGTAGAATATACTGGGAAACTGCAAAAAAAAAATTAAAATAAAGTGGGGCAAAATGTGAAAAAAAACGTACTTGCACTATGTTTGTGGGGGTTTTGTTTTTATGCTCTTTAATCGCCAGTACAAATGATGTGTTATCTGTATGCTACCGGTTGATACGAATCTGGCAATACCAAACATGTACGATTTTCGTTATGTTTTGGTACCATAAAAAAAATTCCAAACATTTTCACATTTTTGCCGTAGCGCCATTTTCTGCAACCAATAACTATGCACTAACACGTATGAACTTCAGTAAGGGGAATTCTTTGCAGGTTTAAGTGTACTTTTTATTGGTACCACTTTGGAATACGTGCAACTTTTTTGATCAAATTTATTCAGATTTTTAGGGGATTTGAAATTTCCAAAACCTTACCCTCCCACCCCTGCAATTTTGGCATTTGATTTTTTCTTCTTCTACAGTGTTCAGCTTATGAAATAAATCATTTTATATTTTAACAGATCGGTCTTTTTCGGACGTGACGATAACAAATATGTGTAACTTTACTATTTTCTTTATTTGTAAAATGGCAAAAGGGGGGGGGGGCAATTTTAATTTAATATTTTAAATATAAAAATTTTTTTTTTTTTTTTACTTTACTATGAGTGACATGTAGTAGTTCATTAACTTGTATGCTTGGAGCAGATTTTCAACCAGTCTGATGTAGTAGGGTGCCTTTTAGTTGCCCAGGAAGTTCAAAGCAACATTCTTGAAGGCGATCCATGCAATGCGTTTGGCATCCTGCAAAAGGCCAAAGTTACCGTCCTTCATCACCTTTTGAATCTGTGGGCCCACGAAAACACCTTCTTTGATCTCGATATTATTGATGCATTGAAACATGTCACAAATATGCATAAGCTTCGCTTTGCTTTTTCATTACTTTAATAAAGTTTTTCATTAGCCCAAGCTTGATGTGCAAAGGCGAAAGAAAAATGTTCTACATATCAACCAATGGGTGCAACATTCTTCTACCCTGGAACCAAATTCCTGCGAAGTGACTAGTCTTTGTAACGTAATGTAAAGCTCTTTCATGGCAGTACTTGGTGTATCCAAGCTGCAGTCCAAGTAAAATGGCAACCACAACATATATTCCAGTTGTACTTCGAGTACTGAACATGTTTCAGCAGCAGTTGCATCTTCTCATACGTTTCCTTCATGAACGGCATGTCTGACAGGTATGGAAGGGTAGATATTGCCATTGTGCAGCAAAACAGCCTTCAAACTTAAGTGAGGAGTCAAAAATCAGTCGCCATTCTTTTGGGTCATGTGCACATCAGAGATCAGAAAGAAAATTAATCAACGCCACTGCAAAAGGTCAGACGATCAACCTGGCTGAAGAATTTTGTCAGATCTTCAGGGTGGCGGTGAAAAACTGACTTTTTTTTTTTAATCATGAAAATTTTTATTAGTTTTTCAAGTCAATTTATACAAAAAAGAATTGCCAGCAACGATCAATTATTACAAGATACGTGTGCATTAGTATCGCATTATGGTTGTTGCGTACATAGTTACCCACAAGATACCAGTGGGTTTAGAATAACAAACGTCCATGAAGATAACAAAAACATAAACATAACATACAGTGAATGCGGAGCCTTAGACCACCTCCCACAGTACCAGAACCCCTTGTTCTATCTGCTCGATTCATATCCCTTCCTCTAGGATTTATCCCTGAATCAATAGCCGTCCCAGAGACCCTGCCATCTTATGTTTAAGATACCATGTTGTATCTTTGAAAGATTGCATAAATGTATGTATTTCCGTGTCTACCAGAAAAGCCTCAATAAATGCCTGCCATATTTTGAAAAAAATTTGTGTTTGATTCTTTATTATGCAGCATTGCTACCTTATCCATCAGCATATGGTGTTTGACCGACTGAATGACCGTTGACACCGCTGGCACCTTTGAATGTAGCCATTGCGCCAGTAAGCACCTCTTAGCTGCCATAAGTATGATATGGAGCAGCTTATTGTCTTTCTTCTCCCCATGGCTCCCAGTCGTTGACGGGATGTTATGAAATAGTATTTGTAAGGGGTCTATTTGAATCTTAACTGACATTTTATTTCTCATCAGCAATATAAGTTCGGCCCAGAATTTCTGAGTTTCCGGGCATGGCCATACACCATGTTTCAAATCTGTACGAGGAGTCGAACACTTTGGGCATGCTGTTAGACGAGCCGGAAAGGAGGGATGTGGAGGGCTGTTCAAACCATAGATCGCTCTATGAGCCAATCTAAAGTAGGTATCTCTCCATACCTCATTGCTCAAGGCCTTTCGTACCCTTGACCATCCCTACAACACTCCCTCCGCTATATTGATATCTGGAAAGTCTTTCTGCCATTCCCTAAATATTTTACCCGGATCGATATTTTCATAAGGGCATCTTAGTCCCGCGTAGAACCTGGAATAATGTATGATGGAATTTAGCGTCTCCTAACAGCATATCAAACTGATGATTTCTGCTCAGTCGAGATAAATCACCAATTTTGGCTTTCAGAAAACTCACTATTTGGTTATAAGGTAAGAATTGTGAGTGGTCCAACTGAAATTGGTCTTGGAGTTCTCTGAATGTATAAAAGCGTTGTTCTCGTGTATTAATTAATTGTTGGATTTTGAGTATCCCTTTCATCTTCCATTGAGCAAAGGCAGAGAACCCTGACCAGGGGAAAATTCCGGGTGACCCCACCATGTCATATAGTTGCTAGACTGATATGGGAGCTTGAAAAGCTCTCTTACTATCTTCCAAGCACTAATTGTGTCTCGTAACATTAAACTTTGGCACGCTTCTATGGGTAGTTTAGAATAAGGTGTATGAAGGAGGGCCTTGAGGCACCAAGGAGATACCAAGTTTGATTCCAGCTCAATATTGGAAAATTGCGAAGATCCTTTAACCCAGTCCGCACTATGTCGGAATAGAGCTGCTAGGTTATACGTTCTTATATTTGGAATGTTCAAAGCCCCCATATCCTTCGGAAGCATTAATTTCTTGAGAGCTATGCTAGGGCATTTATTATTCCATATAAACTTCGTAAAAGCTGTTGTGAGTCTATTAACACAAGAGTGTTTCATTAAAAGTGGGACAGTTTGCAATAGGTAAAGGATTCTCGGAAAACTGATAATTTTAACTAAATGGCAACAAGCCATCAAAGGTATCGGCAGATGCGTTCACCTAGATAGCTCTGCACATATTTTTTTTTATCACTGGTAAAAAGTTTAGCTCGTAGATTGATTCTGGCGTTTTCCCTATCCGAATACCTAAATATTTAATGGACGTCTGGGCCACCGCAACCGGAAGGCTGGTCAGGGCACTGGACCTGGAAGTCTTTTGGGGCAACACATCCAAGAGCTCCGACTTCATGGCATTTACTTTAAAGCCTGAGTGGGCTCCAAACTCATTTAAACTTCTCAGTATTAGACCCACATCTTCAGACGGGCGTGAACAGAAAAAGATAAGGTCGTCCGCGAAAAGGGCTAGTTTTAAAGTATATTTCCCTACCCTTATCCCCCTAAGTTCTTCCAATTGGGATATGTATCTATTGAATGGTTCTATGGCTAAGTTAAAGAGTAAGGGCGACATGGGACACCCCTGACGCGTTCCTCTCCATAATGCAAAAGAATCCGATATGAAGCCTGGGATGGCAATCTTAGTGGAGGGGTTGGTATATAATGCTCTGATATAGTGACCGAAGATCTCGCCTAGCCCCATTTCACCCATCACCATTCTCATCCACTCCCAGCTCACATTGTCAAAGGCTTTTTCAGCATCAATTGACAACAGAGCCGGGGAGTGGTGCTTGTCCGGGTGAACTTTGATATCATCTAAGACTGTCAGAACTTTATGAATATTGGTCACGGCAGATCTGGTCTTTACAAAGCCCACTTGATGTTCAGATATGAGTTTGGGTAGCAAAGTTGCTAAGCGATCTGCCATTATTTTTTATAGAATTTTTACGTCCACATTAATGAGCGAAATGGGGCGATAAGAGGCTGGATCTGTGGGGTCACGGTCAGGCTGTGGGAGGACGCGTATATATGCCTCATTCATATATTTCGGGACTAACGACCCCGATAGAAAGAGATTGTATAAATTTGTCAATGACGGTATGATCTCGGGATTAAGTATTTTAAAGAACTCTGCTGTAAAGCCGTCTGGGCCTGGGGATTTCTGATTTCCTAGATGACGTATCGTCTGAGACACTATTTCTTCTGTTATAGGAGCACCCAGTAGATCCCTATCTTCTTGGGTAATAGATGGTAGATTGATACACGCTAGCCACTGGTCAGCCGCTATTGAGTCCATAGTTGAGGGGCAATATACATTTTCAAACAATTTTTTGAAAATGTCTACGATTTCCCTCCCCGAATGTTTGAGGTTCCCCAAGCCGTCTTTAAGAGAGCAAATCGCAGTATGAGATCTTTGGCTAGGTTTGCTAGCTGTTTACCCGCTTTATTCCCGAATTTAAATAGTTGGGCATCTCTAAACGATTTCTTTGACCTTTCCCGTTGTGCACTATCAGTATTCATACTCCCTCCTACTGTTGATCGAAGCTTCCTTGTTTTTTGCATTTGGGATTGCCCTAAAGTCAGAATATGCCAGTCTTAATTGTTCAGTCAGCACCCTCAATCGAGTGTGAATTTTGCTAGCGGCTATATGCGATATAATTCTGCCTCTTAATACTGCTTTAGCAGTCTCCCAAAAAAGTTTGGGATTGTCCTCGTGCATCCCATTATTTAGTTTATACTCCAACCACCAATTTCGGATAAGTGTCTCAAACTCCTCATCCTTATAGAGGTAAGAGGGAAAACGCCAAATATGTTCCTCTCCGCGTGGAGTAAAGTCTCTCAGTTTCATAAGAATTGGGGCATGATCCGAAATGACAAGATCTTTAATTGTGACATCCATCACTCTTGCCGACATCTGGTAGGACGTTAAAAAGTAATCTATTCGCGACCAGGTTGAGTGAGGGGGGAGAGAAAAAGGTATACTCTCTGTCCTCTGGGTGAAACGACCTCCAGATGTCATCAAGGTGAGTCCGTGTCAAGAATTTGGCCAGGATCTTAGCTCTATCACTTCCTTTTGCTGTCCTATCTTCCGCAAAGCTGTGTACGGTATTGAAGTCACCGCCCACGACCTTCAGGGGTGTAGCATCAGAAGAAATAGTGTCGGCAAGGATTTGGAAGAAGGTTTTATTATCCCCATTTGGACCATATGCGTTGTAATGTTATTTTAAGGAGTCTTCCGTCTGAGTCTTGTGTCTGGTCTATTGCCGTGCAAGCGATATTTTTATGGATCAATATTACAACTCCTCCCGTCCTCACTTTCGCAGACGACCCATATACCTGTCCAACCCATAATCTTTTTAGTCTGTGGAAGTCTGATGCCTCTCGGTGCGTCTCCTGTAGTAGTGCTATGTCTGCCCTTAGTTTTTTCAGGTGCCTGAGGACTATGAATCTTTTTTCTGGGGACCGAAGGCCTTTGATATTCCATGTAACAATATTAATCATGTTTGGAGGAGTAGAATGATAAAACCGTGGCCATTGAATACAGCGTCTCTGACCTCAGTACATTTTGTGATTGTGCAACATGGTGGTCCTTGACTCCGAAAAAGTAGATAGAGACCACCAAATAGAACCCTGCAAAACCAACCATCATATTCTTGTTATACCTCTGCTGGAGAGGAAGGGAGGCAACCGGACCCGTCGCGCTCCACCCGCCACCACTACGGATGGAGCACCGCCCACGGAGCCTCAGGGGTAGCTCAGAAGAAACACCCCCCCCCCCCCCAACCGAGACACATCGCATTAATGACCCCAACATAACATGCAAGTGAAATTCAGTCCAACCTATAACTGTAGTCCCTTGCTAGAGGAAATAAGTTGCAACTCTCATCTTTAGCCATTATTTCTCAGAAGAATTGTACACATACTTAAGTCAGGTCTCCAATGCGTCTGCCGGTCGCTTTCGTTGCTCCTTTGGACTGTGAGGGGAGATCTGGGGAGAGGATGATTCCCCGTCTCGATTGTTTATGGAAGATGGAAGGTCAGGAGGCCTCTGCTGTGGAGACGATCTGGGTGACCGATCTCTAGAATCTTGTCTATTTCTATCAAGGAAGGCTTGGGCTTCGGAAGGTGTGTGGAAAGTTGAGGAGTTCCCATTCCTATGAAAAATCCTGAGGGACGCTGGGTATAACAGCGCGAACTTCTCATGCTTATGATAAGGTTCTGTGCATATGGCCAAGAACGCTCTGCGGCGCCTGACCACTTCTGCGAAAAAATCTTCAAACATTAATAACTGGTGTCCCTGGTATTGAAGGCCAGATTTAGATCTTTTAAATGCCCGCAGAAGTTCGTTCTTGTCGGAGAAGTTCAGGTACTTAACGATAACCTGCCTCGGTCTTTCCTGCTTGTTTACTGTTGGGTTCAGGGTAGAAGGATCATTCCTGTTGCCTCTCAAATTGGGACTGATGCGATGGGCCCTTTCGACGATGCATTTGCCCTGGAGGCCCAGCAGAGTGGGAATCTCTTTTTCGCAGATGGTTTGTAGGTTGTGTTGTAGAATGGATTCCGGTAGGCCTAAGATTCTCAAATTATTCCTTCTGGAACGATTTTCTAAGTCGTCAAGTTTGTCAGATAAACGTTTGTTGTCTGATAAAACATCTTTCAATTGAGCTAAGAGCACCAGCATCCATTTCCAATGTTTGCACCCTGAATTCCAGCTCCTCTAAGCGATGGGCATGTTCGGTAACATCGCCTTTAATTTGAGCAAACATATGAGCAACAGTGTTCGCCAAAGTCTCTTGTAAATTGGGGGCAATCTGGCAGGCTACTTCCGTAGCCAATTTTTTGTAGTTATCTTCCGGCATACACCAGTCCTCTTTAATGTCTGATGATTGTGTAGCTGGGATCCCGTCTTTTTGTAAGGGAATTCCTTCCCATTCCACTGTGGACAAGGGATCTTCCGATCTACCGTGGAGTCATGGTCCGGTGAGAGGGCTTTACCTCCTTTCCCTTGCTGTTTAGCCGCCCTTGATTTCCCCATCTTTTGAAGATATCGGTCCATGCACTAAAGTCTCTAAGTGGCACTAGAAAAGTGTGAATATATAATAGGTACGTTCTAATGGACTTTGTTTTGAAGGCTCTTTTGTTAGACTGTGAACCTCCCAAACTGTGGGCTCCCTCTGGTCAAGCTTTAGGTGTAGGATATCGCGTTTACCTTGACTTGGATTGAGGCTTTAGTCTGATTTAGCCGTACAACCGATGGGTTGGTAGTCTTTCAGGGTGCCGATCTCTCGGTGAGCAAACCGTGGCGTGTTGATAAGGTGGACGCCTGGGGTCATCTTGCGGTTATGATCCCCCGGAATATTTTTGTATAGTGAGGGCCTGCTTTGTTATAGAGCCGCAGCCGGTAAAGCCGGTATGGATGTCAGAGTCTATGGGCTTTCTTATCCTTACAGATCTCAGGGGGTGAGTGGTTAAGTGCTGTACCCTGCCAAATTCGTCTAATCAGACAGGTAGCGGCAGTCAAACACAGCGGCTAATGGCCCGTAATGTCTGTGTGTGCTCCTGTCCCCTGTATGCTCAGCCCCTGGGGAGACACTATTAATCAGAGGCAGCTCTCAGCTTTTGTGCAGAAGCCTAAGTCGCAGGACCGTGGTCAGGACGGTATGGGCCGCGCCGCCAAATGGCGACGGCCTAAGATGGCGGATGGTGGCTGCGTGTGGCCTTTATTGCTGATCACGTCCTCCCAGGAGGGTCAATCTATCCGGGGACATAAGCTTCGCCCCACTGGTATGATCAGTCTGCCGTCTGCTGCTCCGATCTGCTCCCCGGGTACCTGTATAGCCAGAGATTTCACTCCGAGGGACGCCGGTCTGCAGGCTGCTGGATGCGAGCCACTCTCCTCTTCTTGGCTCTGCGCTCCCACCACGCCACTTAACGAAGTGCCTCCGCTGAGCTCTCTGCGGCTGTTTGCGCCTTTCGGCTTCACACTGGCTTGTCACCCGAACTCCGCTGCTTCTCTCCGTCTCCCGGCAGTCTCGCAGGGGATATGTGGCTGGTTAATATGACGGTTTTTGGTGCCGCTGCTCTGGAGCTCTCACTTACGCTTCACCTCATGGCGGCGCCGGAACCGGAAGTCGAAACTGAAATTTTTGTATGGAATGACAACAGGTTCCACCCTTGTAACCTTGATCCAAGCAGTTCTGCTCGACTCGTCAATACACTCCGATCTCTATCAAGATTGTTGAGCTCTGAGAAATTAAATGAGGATCACTGGATGTTGATGGCTCAAAATCTGGATCGTTGCAGCGGCAACTGTCAATCGGTTCGTCCATCGCTGTCTGCTCCTCTTCGTTCTCCAGCGTCCATGTCTCTGCCGGTTTTGGAACAGGAAGACTGTCATTGTGTGGTACTGGTCTCATTGCAGAGGCAAGGTTCGGGTACTCAATAAACTTCCTGTTCTTGGAAGAAAATCCTGAGACATTCGTCATTCAGAAGTAACAATCAGTTATATGATTCTTCTGCTCCCTCCACATCATTGGGACAGCAAACGGCATGGATGGACGTAGAACAAGCACGTAGACTGGTAGCACAAGATGCACAACATATATGAGGAGCTCATAATTTGTCCTGAGACCACCCGCCTTGAGATCATGTTGTAAGCCGTGGGTGGCTTAAACATTTCTTGATCAAAATGTGTGAACTAAGAATCTCAAAGTTCTTTTCATGTATGATAGATAGCATAAATGCTTCTTTAGGGATTTCCATGTATTATATAACCCTTTTAGCAGTTAGTGTGCCACTGGTGTGTGTATGTGTGTGGTGTGTATATATATAATATATATATATATATATATATATATATATATATATATATATATATGCCGCAACTAAGCCAGTGGCACCTAGGTTCACATTGTGTTTTTCAGAAATGTTTTTTTGTGCAGAACTATACATTGTATTTGGCACATATTGCTTTTAATCTATATAGGGAGGAAGCCATGCCTCCATTTTGGTTTCTTGCACCCCGCCCACTTTCACAGGCTGTTATATCAGTGCAGCTTGCAAGGTTGGTGTTTTTTTTATTTTTCTCTCTGGATATTGGAGGTCGGTTGACCCAATGAGAAGTCTGAATTTGGTTCTATTGAGAGGTAAAGATAGAGTAGGACCACCCGCCTTGAGATCACGTTGTAAGCCGTGGGTGGCTTAAACATTTTTTAATCAAAACGTGTGAACTAAGAATCTCAAAGTTCTTTTCATGTATAATTTGTCCTGGTCTCCAAATTTGCATCCAAAGTATGACTCATCCGCCTTCTTTTTAAGGAATGTCATACTCTCGTTCCCGTGCTTTCAAAGCGAACGCATCACAGATGAAACAAAACGTGTCATGGCTATTGCGACATTGGCTATATATAATTAAATTTACAGCCTTTGAACTCAATAGTTTTATTTTCAGTGTAAAGGTATGTTCACATGGCGTGTTTGGATCCTTCTGTCGGACCCCAAACATTCATCTAACAAATAGTGTGATTTACATTGCTTTTAATATGAAACATGCATCAGCATTCACACGAGTGATCACCGAAGTGCGTCTTGTTGCCTCTTTCGGATCAGTTTTTTGGATCCGTCCCAAGAATTGACATGTCAATTCTTGGTCCGAAAGACACAGCAGGAGCCCGATTTAAAACAATAGGGTGCGATCCTGCTGCATGTTGGATCCGATCGATGTAGCATTTTGGGATGCGATTTTCGGATCCAACACGGATCCCAAAACGCTGTGTGAACATATCCTAAGGCCGCATCCCCAAGGCAATGGACAAATACCGGTCGGTTTAACCGACCAGTAATTGTGCCGTGCACACGGCCGCAGGGGGGTGGGGGTGAAACGGCTTTTCTCCGCGATGAGCGGAGAAAAGTCCTCCCCCCTTCACTTGCACATATTCTGTCCGAGAACCAGACGGAAGAATGTGCATGTGGAATGTTTTCGGGCGGCCCGCGGGCGCAAAAATCATCGGGTGGAAAACCCATGCAGTGGGGACTGCTGCACGGGTTTTCCATAGAGCCGCATTGTGCTAGTTTGTGCCCGGTTTTTCAGACGGTCTGCAAAACCGCAAACCCGTGCCGTGGGGACATGGCCTAATACTTATTGACACCAGTTCATGCTGCTGCTCCAGAAGATGTGCTCGAGCATGCTCAGTGCGCCCGATCACACATCTCGATTTTTTTTGTTGCAGTAGATTAGCTACATGAGTCTGTAGGATCAGTTGCATTGGGTTTGGCTATAAAATATGAAAATTTTGACCTCTGAGATACTGCTGCGATGTGAGTATATGCAAAAAGACCGAACTGGAAAATTCGTAATTTATAATCAGTTAGCCGTTTCTCAAAAACCTACGTGATGGGGAAACTTTGAAGTTATTTCTGTGATCAGCATCAAACTATCTGGTACGCAAGGAATTATGAAGACTAAAACCTTTTAAACCAGTGTTATTACAGGCCCCAGCTATAGGAATCCCTATGAGCAGCTGCTGTTGACGCCAATGTTTTTTTCCTTAATGGCCTCCCACAAAACTACTCTAATAATGAACTGTAAACACATGAATGGCCATAACTATTTTATAAGTAACTACTTTACATATTAGCTCTTCATATTCTGTAACCTATACAGATATTAAAGTAAAAAATATTAAATACTATTAAAAAAAACCCACACTAAGAAAAAGAATATCGGTCAACAGAAGCTTAAAGGGGTTGTCTCACCATGCTGTTTCACCGAGTCAAAAACCGTTTTAGATTCATGCTTCCTGTCTCTTCCTAGTCATGCTGTGGGTGGTTCTATAGCAATGATTAACATATCAGCTCCATATGCACAGATTTTCTAATTGCACTGACATGAGAGCAGGAAACGTTCTCTATGAGCTCTGAAGCTCTGTTCTAAAGTAAACAAGTAATTAGTCTCCCTTGTTTGTTAGAGACAACACACTGCTCTCAAGCTGCTGGCAGTCCTGTGTGCTGACTTGTGACATCACTCCCTGCTCTCCGATCCTGTGTGCACTCAGAGCAGATAAAATCTCTCATCTAAAAGCAAAAAAACAAAGCAACATGTTTGAAAAAAGGTTTCAATTATCTGTCTCTACATGTTGAAAGCTAATCTCTGTAGTGAAGCAACCCCTTTAAGACACTCTAAACATGAGGGGGGAGGAGAGCATACTCAGAATTTGTGTATAGAAACAGACCCATCTGCAACAGTCTCAGGTGATGGGGCTCGGCTTCCATGGTCTTTACCGCAGAATCCGCAGTGTAGTAACTTTTTTTTTTTTTCTTTGCAAATGACTTCCTTCACATATACAAGCAAAATAAAACACAAATGCCTCCTTGGACACATGTAGAAGAATATTTCTTTATTTTTCATACTTTGGACTAAATGGGACACAACAAGATCAATAAGAGAAGGAAAATCATGGTAATTGTAGCAGATTTTATTTTATTTAAAGGGATTTTGGGAAATAAAAAATAAAATAAAATTAGGTTTCCCACTGTCAGAAACCGCACTGCTCTTGGCAAGTGGAAATGTTTGGTATTGCAGCATTTACTTGAATAGGACTAAGCTGCAATACCAGACATAGCCCATAGGTAAGAGTGGCGCTGTTTTTTTGGAGGGAACAAAAATAGTGAAAATTAAAAAAAAAAAATGAAGACACCCTTTCTTCATAAACCCTTTAAAGTGTCCATTTTAACTGGCACATGACACATACAGAATTTTGCAGCAGTAAGATTTTCTTTGCAATGTACACATCGAGTAATGCAGCTTTGGTCCCACGTGTTTCATGTTTTACACCAACAGTGCTTTATTTAGAAGCAAAAAATTCAACACAAATAATAAAAAAAATAGCAATAAATAGCTCAGTTTTGAAGTCTGGAAGAAATTAGATATTCCTATATTAATCCTAATCAGTGCAAACAAAGCATGGCAAAGAAATATATATATATAAAAAAAGAAAAAAGTCTTTTTTTTTTTTTAATAAGAACCATAAAAAACATTTGACAAAAAAAAATAAATGCTGATGGCCATGACAATTACACTCATTCAGTGCACAATTCCAGATATAAACTTACAGTATTCTTTTTCCTCAATAAGTAGAACAAGTTATTTTGGGACACAAACATAAAAAAGTTGACTTTTTTTCCTTCAAAATTGAGCTTTGTATTTGCTGAAATGTCACACGGACCACAAGAAGTGTAAACCGTTCTGTAGTATCGACGCAGTGCTGAGCAGGACAGACCACCTGTGCTCAGGACGGTCTGAGAAACCCCAGCTTTTATACAGTCCTTCATAGTCACAGCAAATGTTGTGATAAGAGAAGTATTGTCCCCACGATCCTCAAGGGCGGGGCTTAAAGGTATTGTCCTACTATCCTCTAGGGCGGGACTTACCCAGACTTGGAATTTAACAAAAAGCATTTGAAGAATTTATCCAAAAATTTGCATTCATAGAAAATTAGGCTAGCCATTAATACAGAACACAGTCAGGAATTTTAGGATTAAACCGTGAATATCCACCTTTTAACACCGTGTTGATTTCAGGTCCGACCTTCTGTGGGGGTTTAGATCATAACTTATTAAAGCCCTATAGATATTTTGTAATACTAATTTTCTGATACGAAGCTAAAAATCTTCTGTATAAGGATTATTGCCGTCTGCAACAACCACTATGGGAACTTACTGCATACCCTTTTATTAGGGAGTTAAATATGGAAATAAAATTTTCAATAGGTTACAGAGCTCCCCCAAGTGGTGGCCACAGGCAGTCTGAATTTTATCGTTCAATTTTGTGTCTACTCGTGAAATTTGGAGCAATGCATCAGAAAAATCCAAAAGGATTACATATTTAACAGCACAGAATATCGGATTAATTTAGATTACAAAACAAAGGGCAGTCGTTCCAGAAAACTCCCATCTTTTGGTAACATTATGTTGAGGACACCCCTGCGGTATACCAATGATAACCTGGTTTAAAAATTGTATAACGTGACATGTACAAATGAGACATTAAAGAAAAGCCACTACCTTCTACAATGTAGAAACCATACTACAACAATGATGACATAAAACATCTCTGCAATGTGCAGGTCAGAGGCATACACAATTCTTTTTTCTTACAACTGGTGTTGTCCTTTAAAGAGGTATCCCCATGACAGCAAGTGCTGCTGGAAAGGCCAATTACTGTAAAGTAAGCAATTTCAAAATGCATGCTATTAAAAAAATATATACGTCTGCTTTACCTAATACAGGCCTTTTTTGCACCTTCAACTTGCTCTCGTCTCCATGGATGCTGACCAACACGGTGTGCACTAATGTTAAAATCGTACTATTGGGAGCGCGCACATACAACAAGCGCAACTTACAAGTACTGCTGCAGCGCAACTTACACGTACTGCCCTTTTTTGAAGCTGGGGCAAAAACATAAGGTAATGCTGCATTACTGGCCATAACTGAAAGTACACAGCGTTGGTCGGTAACCAAGGACAAGATCAGGTTGAAGGTGCAGAAAAGGCCTGTATTAGGTAATGCATACTTTTTTTTTTTTTTTTTTTTAATAACATGCAGGTTGAAAATTGCTTACTGTACAGTAATTGATGTCATGGGAATACCCCTTTAATGAAAAGTGTAAAGCCAAGAAGTCCGCAGGATGGCCACCTTTGCCCAGTGACTGGCTCCTTGCATTAAGAACTTCACAAAAGTGGCTGCCCTTATAAGAGGCAAGTTCAACTTCCATTATACCCACCGCATGTTACCCTGACTGGAGTCTGAGCATTACTTTGTGTCCAACGTTCATAAGTTACTGAGTGCAATGTAACCCCGATACCTTCTGTAACAGAAATGTGGCATTAGGTGTCAATATTCCTCAAGTCATTGGAGAACCCGATTGGCGTCATGGGTTACAGCACATTTTTGCACACAGCACCAATTACTAAACATCTTTAACATACTTACAAAATTCACGACTTGAATACTGTAGAAATTTTGCAGTCCAATCAGAAACCTCACATTTTGGTGCACTGTAAATACCTATATTTAATACATGGACTGCAGCTCCACTCCATCAGCAAAACGACAACTTCCCTTAAAAACTACCAATGCTTGCAAAATAGGTTTAGTGATGACTTGCACTGAGAATACTGAACTTCTTAATTGTCTCAAAAGAAATGGGAATCTAGCAAGAGAACAAAGAGTGACTTTTAATAACTATATTTACTATTTTGCCATAGGCAAACTTAAACTCTATCCGTTCTCAATCTATAAAGCACTAAAACTTAACTTTTACTATATATATATATATATAATATAATATATATATATATATATATATATATATAATATATATATATATACAACACTTCACCTCGATACACACGATTTTAAAACCTGATTTCTAACCTCTCAATTTGTCCCTTTCTAATTGTGAAAGAATAACTCCTTTTCTATTATCAAGTCTGGTGGAACACCACCTTTTAGCAGAGATATATGTGTTATATATATATATAATAAAAGTTAAGTTTTAGTGCTTTATAGATTGAGAACTGATAGAGTTTAAGTTTGCCTATGGCAAAGTAGTAAATATAGTTACTGAACGTCTTTTCGTTTGCAAATGAATGGTTTAAGATTATGCTGGGAATTCTCGCTGTGAGAGGATCTGACAGAGCTGCTTCTTTTGCAGTCTGGACACAGAGTTATTGAAGGAGCTGCTGAAGAAATGCCAGAGGTACAATCAAAAGAGAAACACATGTGCATGGCTGGTTTGATGCGGATTACAACCTATTTCTTTGACTTAGTCCATTCTCATTTTTTACAATGTAGATATGAAGAATAACGCACTAAGTAAAGTTTTTCTATCCTTAAAGAAGCACCTCTTCAACACTAGACCAGTTACTGGCATGTGAAAGAATCTGCTATGGTCTTAATGTGAACATTTCAGAAGTCTTTGGCCTCTTGCCACCACCTGGCTCTATGGACAGTAGTAATATTCTGAAGAGGACTCTGAATAATCTGCCAAATGCATAATATAAAAAAAACAAAAAAAAAAACCTTAAAAACTTATATGTAAAATACTGGAGAGGAGTCATCTGGGCTTGGCCCAATTATTAAGAGATGCAGTCTCATCCCTAAACTTGCCCCACCTGACATCTAACAGACTTGGATACATCATTACAAGCCAATTCTAGCACAGCCTGCAGCATGGACATCTTTAGCAACTGGGCTGCATGACCCTTCAGCTTCCTGCGACGCCCAGATGACTCTTCACTGGAAATGTACATACTACAATGTAAAGACTCCTAGTGTGAGATATCAGGCTGATTAAACTGGGGGAACTATAGACTATCATTGGTGTGCAGTATGACGGCATGGTGGCAGTTTAGGGGCCTCAAAACTTGTGACGTACCAGTGGATACCTGGAAAGTACTGGCACAGGAGTGGTAGGGGATTGGCAGGGTTTTTTTTTTTGATCGGCGGTTTGAATCTGCAGATGTAAATTAGCACAATTTAGCGCAGATTTGATCTGCAGCTTCTTGGTCGGATTTACTGTAGAATTATCTGCAGTAAATCTGACCCAAGTGGACCCAGCCTGAAGGAGCAGCAAGACTTCTGCTAATGAATTCTTAGTCCTCCCATTTAATTAACCTAGCTTAGGCGGGCGGCTTTATTACCAGTTAATTAAAATCTGCAAATTCCTTCCTCTTTCTAAGTCCCTGAAATGACGCTTAAGGATATTTTTGGCTTTAGTGCTGGATATTAGATCAGCAGAAAGCAACAAAATCGTACAAATCGGGAAAATGAATGCAAGCAAATGCAGCCCTATGTCATTTCTTCAGCAGCAGCATCTCATTGGATATAATACAGCATCATGTATCCCACACATACGATAGAGGTTAACAATTTACTGAGGTTTGTGAACTCTCAGCTTAAACACGGTCGGATCAGGATATCTGATTGATGTCTACAAACCTGCAGCCAACACAAATCAATGGATGCATCTAGAGAAAAGCTTCTCCTGAAATTACACCCACGGCAATGTGACGGAATGACGAAAGCCTACGGTGAGCGCAGAGCAATGCCCTTTCTGTAAATCCCCACAATCCACCCCTGAACCTCATTTTTAGCAGGACACAGAATACTATACAAATACTATTCATATAGGGACACAATTTAGTGTATCCCTTCTCTTTCAACATCTGTGTAGGGGACGAGAAACAACCGCTCCTTCTGGCGGTCCTTTATCTAGTAGCGGCATTCCGGCACTCCTATAGTTAGAACGGAGCTAAAGGGGCGTAACCACGGACAACCGAAACTGTGGCGGAGGACCTGGCTTCCCATTCTAGAGTTTATAAGGGTCCCAGCCACTATCCATTATTTGTGGTTGGAAGACCTCCATATAGTCTAAGTCTACAGACTAGAACAGGCATCCTCAAACTGCGGCCCTTCAGCTGTTGGGAAACTACAACTCCCATCATGACCACTGTTCTAGATTATATAAATGTATGATGCGAGCTGTAGTTTCCCAACAACTTGAGGGCCGCAGTTTGAGGATGCCTGGACTAGAACCTACTACAGAAGGTGCCATATTGCTCCCATAGCGATCAGAATACAGGCGGTCCCCGGGTCACAAACGGGATAGGGACTGTAGGTTTGTTCTTAAGTTGAATTTGTATGTAAGTCACAACAGGTATATTTATTAAATGAAAAGGTTATTTTTTTTTGGTTTCGGATAGTGCAGGGAAGGGTTTTACATTTGTTTTGCTGTCTGTGCCCCTGTTAAGAAGATTTCATCTCATGTGTTGCTTTGGCATGCTGGAACTTGTAATTCCAAAGCTACCATCTGCTGTGGAACATGGATCTACAAGTGCCAGCATGCCCCATAAGTCTCCGTTTGTAACTAGAGGACAGATGTAAGTTGAAACATTGCAAGTCAGGGACTGCCTGTATATGGGAAGTTTTTCCTATGGAGAACAATTACAGATTGTAGAGTTGTAATTATAAAACTCAAATATTGCAATCTTTTGGCTAAATTGGCAGTGAGCAAATGGTTTATACTCAATGTGGTTCAATGATAAAGGGCTTTTCTCATCTCGGGCATTTATGGCATATGGACAGGATGCGCCAGAAATATCTGATATGTTCCAGCCCACATCTTGAGAACTGACACCTTGAAAGTCTTCATGCAGAACAAAAAGGAGGTTATGCTTTCTAGATTTGATCTACGCAGTGTGTTCATCTCGACTAGGGACTCACCTTCAGATGTACAGTGCCGCTCCAGCGCGTCCTCTGCGTTCTTCATGGATTTGTTCGGCTTGTAGTTGCGGATCCCTGTCAATAGAACATGCGTGTCCGAAATGTGAACGTCCCTTTAGACAATGGACAGTGGTCTACAGGCAGTGACTATAGCAAGTAGTTGGCAGACTTCGCACACACGAGTGGACATATACCCATTAAGTGGGTTTTTAAATGACCGGAATATCACCTCCCTTCCTACTTTGATGGTCAGCAAAACCCATTTTATCCTGTTGCACAATTCAATGACAGGGTCCAATGAGCAGCTCTGTCTTTAGAGTCCAGAACAACCATGTATTACATGGACGGCCCAATGATTTCAATAGGCACCATACAATACTGTACTCCAAGTGGTGGTGCTGTGGGGGAACTGGATACCTGCTGGTGGGTTTCCCTGCAGATGGTAAGTTATGGCTGGGGGGCTCCGCAGAGGAGTAACCAGTGATCTGCTCATTTTTAAAGAGCCCATCTAACAAAATGGTATCTTAAAAAACAGAGAACCTCTTCACTGAGGAAAACAAAATGTTCCTTATAATTGGTTGGATCTTCCATCACATGAGCCGCAGATCAGCAGTGTCTGGGACATTGTATGGGGAGTGTGGTTTCCAGATGCAAGGTCCCAGAACAGACCATTGCATGGTGCAAATATTGTATCCTGAAGTCATTGGATTCTCCAAATGCTCAATCTGAAACTGTACAGGATACATTGTGAAGGTGTACCAGGATTTCAAGCGAATAGGTATCGTACCCGGTTTCCCCAATAAATGGGCTCATCTGATGTCAGGGGGTCACAATCTTTTTTGCTTCATTCTGGATATATGATACTATGGGTCTTATGTATGAAAACTGGCCTGAAGTAAGACTGTCTGTTGCCAATAGCAACCAATCAGCTCATAGCAACCAACAAGAACTCATAGCAACCAGAGCCCATAGCAACCAATCAGAGCTCCGCTTTCATTTTTCCACAGCCCTATATGAAATAAAAGCTGACCTCTGATTGGTTGCTATGGGCAACAGTCTTAATGCTGGACACTTTTTGTACATAAGGCCCTATGTGTACCATAAATTATTGATCCATTTTCAGCTCTTTAATGAAGAGATCCTTGTAACACACTTCTATCACCACTATTATCATCAACCCAGAATATTTCCCTGGTTTAAAAGGAGATTGTACGAGATCAGAAAAACATGGGACCAACTGCAGTAGCAGACTGTGCTCACTCACGGCCCGGTGGTGCCGTTCGGCCATGTTTTTCTAAACTATCATTTTAAACCGCTACAAAGTCCAGAAACCGGTCTGGAAATATTACAGGCCATGTACACCTTTGCTTATATTAAGAACATTGTATGCATTGCTGTACCTACTAGGTTTTGGTTTGAACAATAAAATAAATTCAGGAGCTCGAATGGATACAACACATTACAAGCTGCTCAATTCGGTTTAGGGTGTTTACACAGAGTGCAGGTTTTTTTTTGTTTTTTTTTTTTTGCAGAAATGCACAGAATTAAAACCATTAACCTTAATTGCTGTGCATTTCTGCAAAAAACAAAAAAACCCGCACCACAAACGCACTGTGTGAAAGCAGCCTCAGGGCATGTTCACACGGCGTGTTTGATCTGTTTTTGGTTTCGAAAAATGCATCCAAAAACGTTGCATAAATTGCAAACAAAAAACATCCAAGACTCAGGTGCGTGTTTGGATGCGTTTTTGCTGCAGCAGGATCGTACCCTATAGCATCTGCTACGTCAAAAGGGATAAAGATTTGACATGTCAATTCTCTGAATGGATCCAAAAGACGCATCAGATACACGAATCGGCGATCACTCGCCTGAACGCGGATGCGTGTTTTATATTGAAAGCAATGGAAATCACACTGCACATTGTTAGATGCGGGTTTGGGCATGCTTAGTGTCCGAAACACAGATCTAAAAACTGATCCAAAACGCTGTGTGAACATCCCCTCAGTCTCACTCTACACTGCTCAGTCTCCAGATCGCTTTTCTTGTGAACACACATTAAGCTCAAATAAACATGATATCAGAGCCTTTGATAAGCATTCATTAGAGAACAGAGGAGCGACTGGTCACGGAGTTGACAACTGGCCGGCGCCATGGACAAATGGAATAAAGCAGTGCACAGTGTATTGTAGTACAGCCAAGTTGCAGAAGAAAAAATTAAAATTAACTAATTTTATTCCACAAAAAACATACAATGCACCAACAATATATGCGAATGTGTCCATAGCCTTTAAGAATATTAGGGTATGTACACACGGCGTAATTGCAGAGCGCATTACGCCCGAAATGTGCCCCGCAATTACAACAATTCATAGCTCTCATAGCGCTATGAACTACGTCCGTCTCCCCCGGCGTACAATACACGCGTATTGTACGCCAGGAGAGAGCATTGACTTTTCACTTCTTTGCGGCATTTACATGCCGTGGATAATGACCGAGAATGGGGCCGCCGCTGCGCCGACCAACCCCCTCCCACCATGCTTTAGAACTGCTGACCAGCATGTACTCCTAAAACACTTGGCGTGTGGCGATGCGTATAGTATGCACTGCAATACACCATGTGAACATACCCTTAGGCCACAGGTGTCAAACTGCTGGCCCTCCAGCTGTTGGAAAACCAACTCCCATCATGCATTTGTATAATCTATAACAGTGGGCATGATGGGAGTTGTAGTTTCCCAACAGCTGGAGGGCCAGCAGTTTGACACCCCTGCCTTAGGCTATGTCCACGCGGCGTAATTGCGGGCCGTACAGTACACCCCGCAATTACGGGTGTCTGGGAGTCGCACTGATCGGTGCGTACTATCGCTACACGGTGGGGCGGCAACCCGCCGGCCCCATAGACTGTCATTACTCGGGGCGAAGAAGCACGTAACTTATCTCCCCCCGCCTACAATACAATCATATTGTACGCCCAGGGAGAGGAGGCGTAATCCATAGTTCTCTATGAGAACTATGGATTACCGTAATTTATGCCATGTGAACATACCCTTACAGTCAGCTTCTCTCTATGGTTTTGTACAAGAGGACCTGTCAAAAGTCTTCTAGAGGGCTGTGTCCATGGAGGTGCCCTGTTTACTTCATTTGAGCAGTAATACAAGAATAATTGACTTTCTAGCCTTGGGTTTTTTATTATTGGGATATCAGGTTTCGAAATCCATTATAGAATGCTGAATTTATAGAGGGCAAAAAAAGTTGGTGCTGAGAGCAGCAAGAATAACACTCGTTCTCAAAGACCCTGCACATTTATGCGTAACAGACAGCCCACTTATTTTACTAGGAACCATGTAATGCTGAACGTCCCCTGTGGAGGCGCTGCAACATAAAGACTTGTTTTCAGCTTTCGTCAATGATTACAGGTAATCACTAAAGGGTCCCTGCGGCAGGACAACCTGTGATCAGCTTCTCAGGGTTCCCCCCAAATTTAAAGGGGCAGCAAAAAGTAGGCAATTTCTTTATGCATTCAGAACTGGCGATGAAACCATATCCCAGCATCACAACAGTCTCAGTAGTAATTGCCTTATTTCCCTCTATTCCTCTGTGTTTTAACTTACCTAGATAATGCTTGAGCTACGTGTACAGGCACTACCCACCAATCTGCTACCCGCTCCCTGCCAGGACCAAAATATTGCTGACCCAAGCGATATAATTTGCAGCGGCATCACAAATACTGCAAAGAACAGTCACATGAAATCGCAGATTTGCAAACAATACGGTTTCTATTTTACCGGCTGTTATATGCTTTACCAGTAAAACCATAAAATGCAGATAAAAAGTTTTTTTTTTTTTTGCTTCTTTTAAGAAAAACTGGGTCAGGTCAAATAACGTGTCTTTCAATCCTATGCCGCATTGTTTTTTTTTTTGTTTTCTTTTTAATGGAAGAATTTAATATCAACGTACAAAACAATTCCCATTATAAGGGATTAATTGGCAGCACAAAATTAAAATCTTCATCCAGACCCACGTGGACAGATAACAGTGCAAAAAATTGTGTTTGTGGCTCGTCAAGATTAATGTAAGAAAGTCACGTGAGATATGACAACAGTTCCTTGAAATCGTCGTCTTACATATGTGTCTTGACTGTGATCTTATACTGATTGTATCACAATGATAACATACAAAGGAGGACAATGTATTATCAAAGTAGGAGGCGTCCGAAAGTGCACAGAGAGCCCCAACCCTTGCCCACTTGCAGCGCCTCTGATAACACATAGAAAGGTAGAATACTTCCCTTTATAGTATAGTATGTATAGCAGTGATCTCCTACCTGTGGCTCTCCAGTGACTACAACTCCCAATATACACAGACAGTGGACTTTTTTGCAACAACTGGAGAGCCACAGGATGGAGACCACCGCTGTACATGATAATGTTAAACGTGTCCAAGTCCATCTTAACTCAGCTAAATTTGCAACAGACCACTAAAAATGGGTAAACATATTACATAACAGGTACACAGTATGGCTTCAACTCCACTTCTTCATCCTTGACACAAGTCTGTGGTCACCATAGATGGCCACCACATAGGACCCAGATCACCATAATCTCCACTGAAGTCAACAAATGGTGCCTGACCTGAACAGCCCGTCGTCAGGCTACATTCACACATGGAGGAAATTCTGCAGATCTTCCGTGCCAATTTGTAAAGTCTTCAGTGGATTATGGTACCGTGCATTAAAGGGGTTTTGCCACGATGTGATGTTGACATGGGATCCTCCAAAATGGGTATTTAATCAATTTTCCAAATATGTGATTACAAAAAGTGAAGCCTGTGAGAGCTACAGCATTGCTCAGTCCCCCTTAGTTTCCTGAAAGTTTACATTAGACTCAACCAGGACACTGACAATAGCTGATCTGACTGCACTTGGTGTTTTCACTTCTTATTTGATGACTGGGAACATGAAGGAGCTTGCAAGGGACTGGGGAGAAAAAGCAGTGAATGAGCCGGTATCTTTTGTACAGAATCCACGGGTGGTAATATAATTACTTGAGTAAACATTGCAGACGCTCCCTTCTCCCTCACTCTCTGCTCACCCCCTCCCTCTCACCCCTGCAGCCCTTCGTGACACAGCATGCTTTGTTAATCTTCTCTCCTTAGCAGATAACAGGTAAGGAACTCACTTCGTGGAAAAACCCCTTTAAACTTTATCCACACATTGGGTTGCAGATGTTTAATTCTGCATGTCATTAACTTAAGCTGTGACACTAACGTGAATTTGTTGTGTAATTTTCCTATTGCATTCAATAGGGAATGAAAACTCCTATTGTTGCGGATTTTGCTACAGATTACTTGTGTTCCTGCTGCAAAATCTGCAAGTCCAGATAAAAATTGTAAATCAGGTATAATGATCTACTGAATGCCGTGGCGCTCCTGTGGTAACACTTCCTCGAATCCACTGTATTCTCCATATACCCGCTCTCCTACAATCATATGACATGCCCACTGAAACCAGTTCTGGGTGGACACATCATCACTGGAGGTCGGTAAAAAGAGACCAGCAGAGGACTAGGGAAGCTTTGCCATGCGAGCGCCATGACATTGGTAGTATAGATGGTTTCGCTATTTTTTTTGCCCATCAGATGCAGATCCGTCTTCCAGATTTTAATCGGACTGAATATTTCCAAAATGCGAACGTACGCCTAAAGGTGACCCCATGTTGAAGAGCCTGCATGCCCATTATTAGGAACAGTCGTTCATCATAGGCCAGCCACCCTTTGGAATAACTATATTCTCAAGTTATCGGGTCGCCGGCCTCCGGAACAAACGTCACTAGTAGCAGACTTCTAAAATTATATCTATAACCAGTGTTAGATTGGAGTTTAACAATTTCCTAGCTCTACTCATCCTAGTCGACAAAAAACAACAACAATACATTTATATCCCCCATAGGCAGCATACAGGCATCAGTTGTGCACTCGCGGGGTACGTGGGCACTACCCATGCACAGTCCTAAGAACCCGCCTGAGAAATTCAGCTCTGCAGGCCTCAATATGGCAATCCTTCAGCCATTTATAAGACAGCGGACTATTGTGTGGAGTAAGCGGCATCTGGACGTTGTGCCCTGACACTGCCCTAAAACATGAGAGCCATCAGCACAGTGTAGAAATTAAGCTGACACGACGTCCCCCTAAGATCCAAGGGATTGAAGGAGAGAAGATTGGTCACATATGGTCAGAGTCACCCCTGGATTGGCAAATACAATAGACTTCTCCCGGCCACATCCCCTGCATGTCAGATTATAGGCCGCGCCATGGAAACGCCACGAGGATGCTAATGAAATAAGACATTTTAGCTGGCAGACTCCCTTAACAAAATTATTAGATTTGTATCTAAAAAATTTTCAGCACTGAATCGGGAACAAACCGGTCCTCAGAATTTGAACTGTTTTGTAAAAAGTGCAATTAAAGGAGGAGATGGGGAGCAGGGACACTACATCAATAAAATCCACATACAAAAATGGTGTATAACGAACGAAAACCAAAAACAGAACGGGTCAAGAGACACCTCTCCGAAGGGATGACACTTGAGTGAGCCAGGTGGTAACTGTAAAACGCCCGGCTCGATCTTCATCAGGTTGGACACATGTAACATCATGAAGGACATGGAAAACAGGACAGGAACACATACCAGTCTATGGACCATTTGTCACAACGTGTTCCTTTGCCAAAAGCAAAAACATGACACCGCGTTTCACAGGTTGTTTTGTTTTTTTTAGGGGGGTGGGGGATGCGATGGTGCCGGCTCACGTCTCTTCCTTCGACGATTCCATTTTGATGCATCCAGGCGTGAACGACCTTTCCTCACAGACCGAGAAGGACCTCTGTCCGCTTGCTAAAAATACATTAGCAGGTCGTGGACATGGATCCATTATATCATGACTTTAAAACAGCCCCAAGTGGAGCTTAAACGGAAAAAAAAAAAAAAAAAAATGAAAATATATATTTATAAAAAAAAGTCAGCTATTTCCTTGACTGTGGTGTCATTCACATTCACACAGATAACATGATGCTCTCACGTAAGAGCTCGAAATTTCCTACATTTATTGTCCTCAGGTCCCAATGAGATTTTAAAATAGGCATTGATAAAAATAGTGGAGAACGCAGTACCACATGTACCCTGACAAAAACGCCAGCGACTGTACAAGGAAGAGCCAGGTGTTGTTTAGGGTCATCTCTCTCGGCACGGCTTTCTTCTGTCCCGGCAGCGGAGGGAAAGCACCTGGAGGAGAGGAGAGAAGTACAGAAATCGGATGATCTGGTCAAAGCAAAACATTCTGCAGGCGCAATAGTCATAATGTTACGAGAGTCCAAAGTAACTTAACAGAACTTAAAGGGACGTTCTATCATCGATGCAGTGGGGAAAATAAGTATTTGATACACTGCCGATTTTGCAAGTTTTCCCACCTACAAAGAATGAGAGGTCTGTAATAATTATTATAGGTTCACTTCAACTGTGAGACAGAATCGGGGTGGAAAAAAAATACAGAAAATCACATTTTTAAATAATGAATTTGCATTTTCTTGCATGAAATAAGTATTTGATCTCCTACCAACCAGCAAGAATTCTGGCTCTCACAGACCTGTTAGTTTTTCTTTAAGAAGCCCTGCTACTCTACACTTACCTGTGCCAATTGCACCTTTTTTAACTCGGTACAGGTATAGAAGACACCTGTCCGCACCCACGATCAAGCACACTCCAACCTCTCCACTATGGCCAAGTCCAGAGAGCTCTCTAACGACACCAGGGACAATATTGTAGACCTGCACAAGGCTGTGATGGGCTACAGGACAACAGACAAGAAGCTTGTCGAGAAGGCAACAACTGTTGGCGCAATTATTAGAAAATGGTAGAAACCCAAGATGATTGTCAGTCTTCCTCCGTCTGGGGCTCCAAGCAAGATCTCACCTCATGGGGTAAGGATGATTCTGAGAAAGGTCAGGAATTAGCCCAGAACCACATGGGAGGACCTGGTCAATGACCTGAATAGAGCTGGCACCACAGTCTCAAAGATTACTGCTAGTAACACACTACGCCGTCAGGGATTAAAATCCTGCAGGGCACACAAGGTCCCCCTGCTCACACCAGCACATGTCCAGGCCCGTTTTAAGTTCGCCAACAACCATTTGGATGATCCAGATGAGGCATCGGAGAAGGTCCCCTGCTAAGGGGACAGGATGACTGCACCGTATTCAGAGGGAGGATGGATCGGACCATGTATCGCAAGATTTTGGCCAAAAACCTCCTTCCCTCAGAGCACTGAAGCCAGGGCAATTAAGGATTGGCTCTGTAAGAAGCATTTCAAGGCCCTGGAGTGGCCTAGCCAGTCTCCAGTGCTGAACCCGAAGCCTGAAAGATCTAGAGAAGATCTGTACGTGATTTTCTGGATTTTTTTTTTTTTTTTTTTTTAGTTTTTGTGTCTCACAGTCGAAGTGTCCCTAAAATAAAAATTACAGACTTCTCCATTCTTTGTAGATGTAAAAACTTGCAAAATCGCCAGCGTATGGAATACTTATTTTCCCCACTGTTTTTATTGCATATCTACAGGATTCTCAAGATCGATGTGGGTTCTAAAGGTGATCGGCATTTATCTCAAAAATTGAAGTCCCATTACCCGCCACCCATTTTTGTGCTGTGGCCATAGCAGAGAGGTGGCTACACACACATACGAAGATAAACTCGGAACTACTATAAAACAGACAAAGTTGCATATGTCTGGTCTCAGAACAAATGAAGGTGATGGTATCCTGAGGAAATGCCATGAACGTCCAAGACGGGAGTACTCCTTCAAGGGCATGTTAACATAGGATGGATCTGCTGTGGATTTTTAGTGTCGATTTGGTGCAGATATCAGATTTGTCTTCATTGACTTCAATGGGAGGAGGCGAAATCTGTAGCAGAGGTTTATCTGCAGAAAAGTAAAGTATTCTCTAGGTCCCCAAAACTGGTGCGATCATAAAATCCAAGCTTTTTATTCTTACACATTTAAAGTCGTGTAAAACACAGCTTTAAATATGTTTCTGGATACACGCTTTGAGAAAGGGTGAATCCTGAAACGCATAAACGTTTGCAATTCTTTTGTGTGTACCGAACTTTAACTATGGAAGAATAAAAAGCTTGTAGTCTATGATTGCACCAGTTTTGGGGACCTGGGGATTACTTCACTTTTCTTATACTATTGCCGTGCTGGCTTCAGACGGGTTCCCTGGACTGCTCCTGAGAAAACATTTGGAGTGCGCCTCAGTAGGGTGCAGTGAGTTACTGCCATTCATGTAATTTATATCTGCAGATTTCGGTGCAGATTTTTCCTTCTCACATTTAAGTCTCTACCCGTGGCTGAGCTTGATAGACCTAGGTCTTTTTTCAACCATACAAGACATGTATGTCAATGTATAAAAATGCAGAGTCTAAAATGCACAAAAATCCACAGTAGATCTGCACTAAATACATACCCTAATTCTGGTGTAGAAACCCCATTTTTAAAGAACTCATTAAAAGGAGTTTTCTCATAGGGCTCTTTCACAGAGCCCGCTCTTCACAACCAGCTTCAGGCTCACACTTCATGTTCAGCCTGTGGGTGGGTCTACAGCAATGACTGACATTTCAGCTCTGCTATTCCTAGCTGAGCCTCTCAGAGGGATATTAGTAGTAGAGGGGTCTAAACAGCAGTGCTCTAAAGGGTTAAAGTTCAGCAATAAGAAAGATAAACTAGCTTCTGTGCTGCTGATAAGACACAGTAGGGAGTGATGTCACCAACCTGGCCAGGGCTTCTAGAGTAAAGAGAGGTGGTCAGTAACCTAGGGAAGCCGGTGTAAACAAGCAGTAGACAAGAACGCTGGAATGAAGCAATGTATTTGGGAACGGTCTTTCTTTAACTCTGCCTACATAACTAAAGCTAATCAATGAAAGAAATAATCTTTTAAGGACTTTTAAGTTAACAAGGTCGGGGCGGGGGTTCCAGAGTCCTCATTTAGTAGAGTAGCTGCAAACAACATGTCTCAGTCCAGAGGACCACTGACTTCTCGAGGACCTGTGCAATGCTGGGCGTCCCAGCAGCAGGGGGAAGCCTGTGATCATTAAAACACTGAGGGACTCAAAGAGTTGTCTACTGTGGACTGTCCCTTAACACAGCCAACAAAGCTTTGGAATACAGGTCACTTTGTACTGCTCTATTAGCTTCTCTCCTCTACCATATAACCCTATATATCACAGAGCTCAGCTCCTCTCCCTCTATCATATAACCCTATATATCACAGAGCTCAGCTCCTCTCCTCTATCATATAACCCTATATATTACAGAGCTCAGCTCCTCCTCCTCTATTATATAACAGTATATATCAGAGCTCAGCTTCTCTTCCTCTATTCTATAACAGTATATATATCACAGAGTTCAGCTGCTCTCCTCCGCCATATAACCCTATATATCACAGAGTTCAGCTGCTCTCCTCCACCATATAACCCTATATACCACAGAGCTCAGCTCCTCTACTTGATCACATATTGCTCTCAGGGCAGCATAAACCACCTAACCGGTTCACTTTAAGTACATGAGACATTCCCTTTGCTAAGTTCCATCTAGCTATAATCTGCTTTACCGATTAGGTCTTGCACTGATCTAGAGTTACTCCTCAAATGCACACAGAACTAGCCTTCTTGTAAACCAAAACAGAGTTCAGATGTATTCCACCGTAAACCAATGGGCTCCATTAGGAGTCACTGTAGGACAGTTCTCGCAGAGCATGGGGTTTGTGTTATAAATGGAAGCCACACTACAGGTGTGAACAGCGCTTTAGAGGTGACCTTACATTTGGCAGTTTTGGGAGTCCTTAATGGATTATTGTAAAAGTTACTGGGTCTAGTATAAGAATGAAACAAAACCCCAGCACCATGTAACAGTCTAACTGTAAGGCCTCGTTCACACGGCTTATTTTGCCGCGGATTGGCGCCGCAGTACGGCGCCAATCCGTCGGAGTCATTACGGTAATCCACTGCTCTCATAGAGAACAGTGGATTCCGTCGCTCCTCCCCACTCGGCGAATCCGCCGGGCGGGGAGAAAGTGACATGCACATTATCCAGGCGCAATACGCGCCGTGGATAATGCAAGTCTATGGGGCCGGGGAGCGGCGCCCGTCCCGCCCCTTATTCACGGCGGATTTGTGAGCCGGATTGCGCTCACAAATCCGTCGGGAATAAGCCGTGTGAACACGGCCTAAGAGGGGTGACTGTTGTCACGGGGCCTACAAATTTAAAGACGCAGCACACAAAATTTGGAATTCAGCTTTGGAGGTAACTGCAGCAAAAGACAACAAAATCAGAAAAGCAAAGTTATTAGAGAAGAAACAGATCTGGGCGGTTAGGAAGCCAACATCTGGTGACTGCTAGCACCACACAAACTGCGGCATGATGATAACTCACGTGCAACATTAAAGGGGTTGTCTCACTACATTGATTCCTCTTACCTCAGTCCTGTTTTCTTGGTTTCATTTTGAATTCAGGGGCGTGTTTACTGGCTTCTACTAGGCTGTAGTAGAAGCCAGGTCTGTAGCTATACCAACCAGTGCTGGCAGCCTATCAGGAGAGATTGAACAGGTCTGTAGCTATAGCAAGCAGTGCTGGCAGCCTATCATGAGTGATTGAACAGGTCTGTAGCTATAGCAACCAGTGCTGGCAGCCTATCAGGAGAGATCAAACAAGTCTGTAGCTTTAGCGACCTGAGTAGCTGATGCAGCCCATACAAGAGAGGAAATCTCAGAATAAGTAGGACACTGTTAATGGACACATATTGCAAAGTAACTTGTTTTTGCAAGATCTTTCCCATTGTAGTGAGACAACCCCTTTAACAATTAGCTATGGTGTCACATTGAGTAGGGCAGAATATCATTGAATATGTACAAATACACATACAGTTGAGTCACATTATTATGACCAGCAACTAATATCCAGAGCATCTGCAGTGTGCAACTTTGACCGCAGCTACCCAGGCTGGGAGTGACTCAAGGTCCTGGTAGGTTGTCACAGGTATCTGGAGCCGACTGCATCCACAGCTGCCAAGGGGTCCATAGAGCCAACACCACCATCCAGGGGACCCAAAGCTGCTGGAGGGTCCATAGAGCCAACACCACCATCCAGGGGCCCCACAGCTGCTGGAGGGGCCATAGAGCCAACACCACCATCCAGGGGCTCCCACAGCTGCTGGAGGGGCCATAGAGCCAACACCGCCATCCAGGGGCTCCCACAGCTGCTGGAGGAGCCATAGAGCCAACACCACCATCTAGGGGCTCCCACAGCTGCTGGAGGGTTCATAGAGCCAACACCACCATCCAGGGGCCCACACAGCTGCTGGAGGGTCCATAGAGACAACACCACCATCCATGGGCCCCTACAGATGCTTAATTGGGATCAATCTGGGGAATCAGGGGCCAAGGGCAGTACTGGGAAGTCTTGCTCCTGCTCTTCCAACCAATGTCGGACGTTTCTAGCTGTGTGACATGTCGCATAGTCTTGCTGGAAGATCCCATCCACTCCAGAGAAGACAATCAGCATGTATGAGTGTATGTGATCCACAAGGATGGATTCATACCCAAATCAGTTGGAAGCGCCCTCCACGTGGATGAGTGACTCAGAGAATGCCACAAAAGCATTCCCCAGACCATAACGTTGCCACCACCAGCTTGTGTTCCTCCAGCAATGGCTGCAACGTGTTTGTTCTATAAGGTTTCTCATCTGACACGCCAACGTCCATTCATTCGCAAGCAAGAAAACACAACTCCGATAAGACAACCCTTTGCCGAGCAGCAGAGGCCCAAACTAAGTCCTTTCTGCTGATGCAAATGTGTTGTGACATCCGTTTGCTTCAAAGCTCCATACACCGTTGGGTTCGTTGGAACAGTTTTGGACACACTTGGTTGTCCCTTGAGTCATGTTGGTGGCGAGCTGCTCTACTGTAGCATGTTGGCCCGTCCTTACACCCCTTCATAACCAATGTTCACTTCCCACATTAGTGGTACCAGATGCTCTGCCATTCCCACCCCGTTTATTAGCAACGGCAACATTTGTCCAATAACCCCTTAACGACTGTGCACCGTCTTGACGTCGGCTAGTGCGGGTCGTTCGTCTGCAGCGACATCATTTGGCGTCGCTGCAGATTAAAGGGTTTGCGGCGCCCGACGCCGCAGCTGCGCGGTTATTGGGGCTGTACTACAAAGCCCTGATCCCAGAGCATCTCCTCCGAGCATCGGGGAGCGGAGGAAACCTCCATAACCCGGTGCTTTAACCCTTTGATTGCAGTGGTGCGTTATACTGCAGCGCAAATAAAGGGTTCCCCTACTCTGTCGGGTGATCGGAACGCCCGGTGACCCGACAGAGCTGCACAGTCAGCCCTGGGGACCTAGAGTAGCCTCAGGACTTTCTGTGTAACAAGCCAGTGACCAGGATGCACTGTGTGGTGTCCTAATCTCTGGCTGTGTCAGACTGACACAGATTATAATGTATTAGCAAGTGGGGGGAGGGGGGTAACTGTTCTCCCTTCAGGGGATGATAAAAAAAAAACAAACAAACATGAAAAGTGTAAAAAATGTATAAAAAATAATAAAATAAATATTTAATAAAAAATAATTGTGCATATATTACACCAAAAAAATAATTCTAAACATATTAGGTATCCACACGACCGTAATAACCTGAAGAATTAATCTAACAAGTTACTAAGTGTGAAATGTGAATGGTGTAAAAAAAAAAAGTAAAAAACACACAAAAAAATATATATTTTTTTTAAATTCTACAATTCTTTGTAATTGAACATAAACTATTCCCCCATAAAGTACAACTTGTCTCGAATAAAACGAGGCCTCATAAAATGCGTCTTGAAAAATTAAAAGTTACAACTGTTGAAACGCGGGAAGCAAAATTAAAAAATGTTTGGTTTTAAAATACTTTTCAGGCTTTGGTTAAAGTTCCACCGCAGCAGCACGCAAACTCTTGGCCCAATAGCGAATCGTTATCCTCTTTGCAGCACTGATTAATCTGCCCTTTTATCCATGAGAGTAAAGAGGGATGTGTGCGGACAGCCTATCACACATTATACACCCACCAAGCCAGCTCATGACATGGGACCGTCATAAGTTACTAACGTCAACAGTAGGAAGTGTTCATAATAAGGTGAATCGACTGTATATATAGGTGTGTGTGTGTTCATAGACTATAGCGAGCAGAGAGCTGATCCTAGACAGCATGATGTCCTATAATCACTCATACTAGACCTGTTTTATAAAAATGTGACAAAAGCTCTTCTTTTTCAACAAAGCGCTGATATAACCAATTCGTTAACGCTTCTGTTTCCATGGGAACATCTTTGATGGGATAGATTCTGTTTAGGAGCACAAAAAAGATTGTATTATCACCGGAGAGAACGATCAGTGTAATTACAAGCAGAAATTACTGTGTAATAAGAGGAGGAAGGCTGCAAGTGCCAAACAGCCAAAAGTACGGAGACTCCCTCTTAAAGGGGTTGCTACCCCGCTGTTTCGAGCCCAAAAAGCAGCTTTCATTCATGCATCCCGTCTTTTTTGCCAGACTGTGGGGGTTCTAGGCAGTGATTAGTATATCAGCTACCTTTTAAAAGGTCTGCTAATTACTTAACTGGGAGGGGAGTTTATCTAAAGAGCAGATAAGCTTCAGAGCTAAAGTAAACAAAAGTAATTAGTCTCCTTTGTTTGTTAGATCAGATAACACTCAAGTTCTCAAGCTGCCAGCAGTTCTGTGTGCCGACCTGTGTGATGACCTCATCCCAGCTATCAGGTAGGACAGACAGCAGGAGAGATCAGGTTGGTAACCTAGAGTAAACTAAGTGCACTCGGAGCTGATAAAATCCCTTTCAAATCTCCAACAAAGAAAAATAAACAAAAGCAATTTATTTGGAAAATTTGACTTTAGCCAGTTAATCTAGATTTCAGGTCTAACATGTGTGAGAGTGAAGAGTTAAGTGGATACCCCTACTTTTTAGGAAGCTCTCATGACAATAGGCTGATCACAAATCCCCCTTTGCCATGCTAGGACTTCCAGCGATCACCTGAAATCTGTGGGAAACCTGGGTGTGAGTATTCAGTTTCCCTGCAGCGCCACCACAGGAGAAATGAAGCATTACACACTACCTGTTCAAATGGGATGTCTGTGTAATGTAGGACAGGATAGGTCCTCCAGGAAGAGTCGTTTTCTACACCATTAGGGCATGTTAACATGTTTTGGTTATTTGGATGAGGTTTTGGAAGAAGTTTTCGGAGCTTTTCCTCACCCAAAATGCTTCCAAAACGCCCCCAGTTCATTTTATTGATTCCTATGTAAAACCTCGTTGTAGTTCACACACGACAAGGTTTTTACACGCTTCTTTGGAAGCAATGAAAAAGAAGTGTCATGTCAATTCTTGAAGCGCGTTTTCGGTGCGGTTTTTGTTCTGGCTATTAATTTGTATGGGTGAAAACCTCGTCAAAAACCTCATCCAAAACCTCGCAGAGAAACACTTCTAAGGGCTTGTTCACACAGAGTTTTAACTCCGTGTTACATCCGCTTTTTAGATCCTTCTCGGGGATCTAACAATTGGCAGTGAGATTATCACTGTGGGCTATGAGGAACACGCAGCGGCGTTCAAATGAGAAATCGCCGCTGCGTGTTTCACTCCTGCCTGCCGGCTCGGTCTTTGAAAGACGGTTCTAAAACGCAGATGTGAACATGGAGTTAAAACGCAGATGTGAACAAGCCCTAAAACCTCTTCTATGAAGCATGTTTCAGGCGAGGTTTCGGAAGCGGTAATGCACCGAAAACCTTGTCCAAATCCACATCCAAATAAGCAAGTGGGGACCAATCCCAAGAACACAAATTGATATTAACATGCCGTTGACCAATAAATATCCCAAACTTTACTGATTGGTCAGAAAAACGGCTTCACGTCTACTGTGCTCCCTACATAGAGATATTTCATTGAATATTTCTTAGGCTCTGTTCACATCTGCAATCTGTCAGGTAGAATAAAGCAACTTTCAACACTATTCTTGCCATCAAAATGACGAACACCACAAAAGAACCAAACAAGTCTATCGGGCACCAATGGTGTTCAACATGCAATGAATCCTGCGCTATGTTATCTATAATACAGATGTGAACAGGTCCTAAACTAAGCAAGAACCTTCGCTTTGTATAGCTCCAATGACTGGGACCTCCATGTTCCCGCTGTTGGTTTTGATAAACTTTCCTGAAGAAAAATAATGTACCTTCCCATCATTCCTAAACACTGCTGAGTATTTGGTTTCCCCACTGATCATGCAGAAAGACCATGTGTGAAGTTAGCTGGAATCAAGACAAGAGAGGACGAACAGAATTCAGCCCTCAAAATGGTAAACATTGGTCACATTCTTATTGGGGTTCTACAGGATGACAAAAACTGAGTTTTTGTAAATTGTGCCATCACTTGCTGATGGGTGGGGTCTGGTATGGCAATTTAACCCCTTAATGACAGACATGATAATATGGCAATTTTTTTTCTCCCCAACCTCCAAGAACCATACATTTTTTATTTTTCCACCCATGTAGACATAAGAGGGTTTTTTATTTTGCTGATGTACTTTCTAATGGGATCATTAACTGTGCCATAGAAAAAACTGGGAAACCACAAAAAAATTCTAAAAATGGGACAAATCGTGAAAGAAAGTGTACTTGCGCCTTGTTTGCGGGGGTTTTGTTTTTACGGCGTCCTATCTGCGGTATCGGTGACAAGTTATCCGGATTCTGTGGGTCGATACGATTCCGGCAATACCGAATATGTAGGGTTTTCATTAGGTGATAGTACCGTAAAAAAATTCCAAACATTTTCCATTTGTTTCAGTTTGCCCCACAGCGCCATTTGCTGCTGCCAATAACTTTTTTTTTTTTTGTACTTTCACCTATGGACCTAAATGAGGGTGTGTTTTATTGCAGGCTGAGATGTAGTTTTTGTTGGTACCATTTTAGTATACATGCAACTTTTTTGATCCCTTTTATTCCAAATTTTCGGGGATGTGAAAAGACAAAAAAAAACCACGCAATTTTGGCAGAAGGAATTTTTTTTCCTTCTATGGTGTTCAGCGTACGGGATAAAGGATGTTATATTTTAATAGATCAAACTTTTTATGTTTTTGAAAGCTTTTTAGGCCACCCTGGACAACCTTGATCACTTTGAAACAATGCCAGCTAATAACCCCTACCTGTAGTAGACATGTGTGACTGTAGGTGGCCGGTAGCCCAGAATCCAGGTTTGAATGTCCATAGGAATTGCATCTGGGTATCCAATGGTGGTATCTATTACCCACTGTAAGCCTTTAGGTTTCCGATCTAAGTAGAAGAAAAAAAAAATGCAAATGTGAACACATACACAGGGTAATATACTTTTTGAATCTATATACGGTATTTATGCGCAATATATTTGAAAGGTTTGCAAAAATTAAAGTCTTTTCTCATAATTTGTCAATTTCAAAAGGGAAGAAGAAATCTGGGCATGGTTTCTATAGTGATCGACGAATATAAAAGTGCTCCTCCTATTATTACAACTTTCCATAAATCAAATGGTAAACAAAAATAAGAAAAACATTGTATTAAGTATTGTTCAAGAAAAATGCTTACTTTGCTTTTATACAGCCTCCTTTCATTCCTCCCTCTTCTGTTTTTTTTTTTTTTTAATCTGTTTACTCCGTCATAAATAACAGATTTAATCTCCTGAGGCCTTCACCAGAGAGCTCAGGTTACAGCTACCCAAAGTAGTCTATGGAGAGGGGAGGGGGAAAAGGCAGAGAGACAGACGATGCTGGCTATATCATTAGTGTTGTAACCTCATTGCTGGACTCGCAACTACCGTGCTCCTTACTGCCATCTAAGGTCCTCCATGCTGCCACTTGTGTGTTAGGGTATGTTCACACAGCGTTTTCTGGGCGGTATTTTAGCACTTTTAATACAATTTATAAATTCTTGAGGTGTTTTCCGCTCGTAAAATCCCCATAGGAAACAATGGAGATAAGAGGTGTATTCTGAAAAAGGTGTTTTTTGTGGCCAATTTTCAAGCGAATTTTGAAGCGTAATTTTAGACTTCAAAAAACGCCATGTGAACATACATTTCGTCTCATACTTTCACTTTCTACCTCTCTATGGGCAGCTGTAACCTTGGCTCTCAGTGAGGCGGAGGCCCCAGAAGACAGATTCCCTTATTGATTTATGACTGTATCTTGGAACCTCCACTTCAGCGAGTGGCGCTTACAGCTGCTCATGGACGTTTATGGAGGAGGAGTAGAATATGGAATTAAGAAACACACACAAACAGCAGCATGGAGGACATTAAATAGCAGTTGAGCAGGGTAGCCTTGATTCCAGTACTGAGGTGATAAACACTAACTATACAGTGCATTCGTGAAGCTGAGGCTCCAAGTTCTAGCTGCCCATAGAAGTCTATGGAGAGGGAAAGGGGAAGAGAGACAGACCTATTCCCTCAGTCATTTATGACTGAGTAATCAGACTAATTTTCTCTGCCACTCCTGCTTCCTGATCTATTAAAAGGAGAAGGGAACCTTTTTTCTCTAATAAGATCTATTTTTGCTCTAATACTGACTTATAGAAAGACGTGTTAGGATTTCTATGAGCTGGTGTAGATTTGTACCAAAATGTGTACCATTTTTTGCTTATACCTTAGGTCTGTCTAGCAGAAAATCAAAATCTACAACTGCTATTTGTTAGGTCGATTAGTGAAATTTATCAAAAGCCGCCCAAGTTACAATTAGTTTTAGCTTTTACTAGCCTTTGACTGCTGAAAGACAGGTCGGTGGTCTGAGAAGAATGCTTCTTGCACATCTGCACGTTCGCGACCATCTTCTATTCCATAATTCTATAACATATGATTGGATGAAGTTTGCGAGTCAGACAAATGTCCGTGCATAGGAACTTATCTCGTCCTCTTTGTTTGGTATCACATCCAGGCTGTTTCTCAGCTAGTTCAATATTGAACAAGTAACCTAAATCTAAAATGTTCCTCCTGGAACATTAATATTTAATTGAGGAGAGACAGCTGGATGGAGTTGTACTCCTGGCTCTCACTTCTTTAGTAAATTAACAATGCAACCCAAACATTGACTGCATTTAATACCT
>JAODAL010006392.1:0-7500 GCA_025379985.1 Phyllomedusa bahiana | reverse complement strand
ATCGATTTTAACAGCTCAGAGGGGAGAAAACACAGAGCGTGCAGGCAGCCAATCACTACGCAGGGGGCATGACCGGGGCATTTCCTGTCTGGAGGCGTATCCCAACAGGCTGAATGAAATGTCAGCCAGCCAATCACAGTGTAGGGGGCGTGTATAGAGGGGGGGGGGGGGGCAAACGTCCAGGGGGCGTGTCCCGACCAGCAGCAGCAGAAACAGAATACAGATTTACAGAAAAGCTCATATCTGCTAAACCAAGTGACAGAGGTAATGCAAACCTATAACAAAAGTGCTTATTTTTACTGTCCCCATAATCTGAGACATGATCTTTGCAGCGATAAAACCCCTTTAACCCACAAACAGCTCTTCTATCCCAATAAACTCCATATCTCACAACTAAAGGTCATTTTAAAATGCACATAAAAGTACCAAAAATTACAAGAACTCTTGCAACATACCTGAAAGCTCATTCCATAAACGGCATCTGATCGTACGATATCCACAGCGATCTGCGTCACTGATAAAGTAAAAAACGTTTGTGTTTGAATTAACCAAGCGCAGCCTTGATGAAAGAAGTCGTCAGTTCCTCCGAAACGCGTTGGTATTTTTGTATTGGACAGGCCTCTGTAGTCTAGGTGACGTCAACTTGGTCTGCCAGCTAGTTTTTACGTGTTGGAGACCTGAGCGCTGCCGGCCGCAGCGCTTGATTAAATCAAATACAAGCGTTCTTTGTCAGTGTTATTAGTCGTATTATCGGATGCAGTTTACCGAATGAGCTTTTAGGTACGTTACAAGAATGCTTGTAATTTTTGGTGCTTTTATGTGTATTTTTATAATGACCTTTAATTGTGTGATACGGAGTTTATTGGGATAGAAGAGCTGATTGTGGATTAACCACTATAGGATCAGGTGTTTACCATTGCTTTAATCCAGTGCTCCCCAACTCCAGTCCTCAAGACCCAACAACAGGTCGTGTTTTCAGGATCTCTCACAGAATACACTGACAATAATTAAACCTGATCACCTGTGCAATGCTAAGGAAAGCCAGAAAACATGACCTGTTGGTGGGTCTTGAGGACTGGAGTTGGGGACCCCTGATTTAATCAATAGTGATTGTTGAGCTATTCTATTTTCTGGATAATTGCTATATTGAGTTGGGAGCTACAGTCATGGCCAAAAGTTTTGAGAATGATACAAATTTTAATTTTTACAAAGTCTACTGCATCAGGTTTTATAATGGCAATTTGCATATACTCCAGAATGTTATAAAGAGTGATCAGCTTAACAGCAATTAATTGCAAAGTCAATACTTGCCTAGAAAATGAACTTTTCCCCCCAAAACACATTTCAACTTCATTGCAGGCCTGCCTTAAAAGGACCAGCTAACATCGTTTCAGTGATTGCTCCATTAACTACAGGTGTGGGTGTTGATGAGGACAGGGCTGGAGATCAAATCTGTCATGGATTAAGTAAGAATCACACCACTGGACACTTTAAAAGGAGGCTGGTGCTTGGCATCATTGTTTTCTCTTCTGTTAACCATAGATATCTCTAAAGAAACAGTGCAGTCATCATTGCACTGCACAAAACTGGCCCTAACAGGGAAGAGTATCGCAGCTAGAAAGATTGCACCTCAGTCAACAATCTATCGCAATCATCAAGGAATTCAAGGAGAGAGGTTCCATTGTTGCCAAAAAGGCTCCAGGGCGCCCAAAGAAAGACCAGCAAGCGCCAGGACGTCTCTTAAGAGTGTTTCAGCTTCGGAATCGGGCTACCAGCAGTACAGAGCTTGCTCAGGAATGGCAGCAGGCAGGTGTGAGTGCATCTGCACGCACTGTGAGGCGGGAGACTCATGGAGCAAGGCCCTGGTGTCAAGGAGGGCAGCAAAGAAGCCACTTCTCTCCAGAAAAAACATCAGAGACAGACTGATATTCTGCCAAAGGTACAGGGAGTGGACTGCTGAGGACTGGGGTTAAAGTCATTTCTCAGATGAATCCCCTTTCCGAATGTTTGGAACATCTGGAAAAACAGCTTGTTCGGAGAAGACAAGGTGAGCGATACAACCAGTCTTGTCTCATGCAACTGTAAAGCATCCAGAAACATTCATGTGTTGGGGTTGCTTCTCAGCCAAGGGAATCGGCTCTCTAACAGTCTTGCCTAAAAAACACATCCATGAATAAAGAATGGTACCAGAATGTCGTCCAAGAGCAACTTCTCCCAAAACGTCCAAGAGCAGTTTGGTGATCAACAATGCTTTTTCCAGCATGATGGAGCACCTTGCCATAAAGCAAAGGTGATAACTAAATGGCTCAGGGAACAAAACAGAGATTTTGGGTCCATGGCCTGGAAACTCCCCAGATCTTAATCCTATTGAGAACTTGTGGTCAATCATCAAGAGACGGGTGGACAAACAAAAACAAACAAATTGTGACAAAATGCAAGCATTGATTGTGCAAGAATGGACTGCTATCAGTCAGGATTTGGTCCAGAAGTTGATTGAGAGCATGCCAGGGAGAATTGCAGAGGTCCTGAAGAAGAAGGGTCAACACTGCAAATATTGACTTGGTGCATTAACTCATTCTAACTGTCAATGAAAGCTTTTGTTAATCATAATATGATTGCACTTGTATTTCTGTATGTGATAAAAACATCTGACAAACACACATAAAAACCAGAGGGCAACAGATCATGTGAAAATATAATATTTGTGTCATTCTCAAAACTTTTGGCCATGACTGTAGATGGAAGAGTTAGCGCCAGGGGCGTAGCTACAGGGGGTGCAGCGGTAGCAGTCGCTACAGGGCCCTGCAGCCTGAGGGGGCCCAAAAGACCTGCTGCCACATAAGGCAATACCAGTATTATAAATGGCGCGTGGCAACTGGGGGGCCCCATTACACCTTTTGCACTAGGGCCCAAGAGCTTGAAATTACGCCTCTGGTTAGCGCTGGTGTCATTTGTTTTTATGTACAATATCGAATAATCCCTCTTCGCTCACAAATCCCTCTCAGATGGAGGAGCTGAATGTAAACTCCATAAAACTTTCCAAGGACCTCTAAGTAAAAGACCGGGAATGTATTAACCAGGGAGCTTTCCTAACATCTCCAAGAACCCTCTAAAGTGGGTTGAAGCCATAGTACTACTGACTGGAGCTAGTGGTAACCTTCAGGCTTGGATAGGGCAAGAAATTTGCTGCCGATAGAAGGAAAATTGTGCAACCAATCAGCAGCCTTTTTTCACACAGGAAGGAGGAAGTGTTTGCAATCATTGATTGATTGACTGGGGCCATCTACGTCAGATCCAGCATCGTCATTACCACTCCTGTCAGTCAAACATGCAATTTTAATTGTAAGAACAGGGCTATGCACCTACCAGACCCTCCTGGCAATAGCATTTGAAGTGTATGATTTGCCCTACGGCAGTGAGTAGCATTGAACACCCATCAGAACATTGTACAGACAGAGTATGCACTAGTGACGGCGCCTTTAAAAAGACTCTGCAAAGTTTTATTCAGGGCTGTGGAGTTGGTGCCTATTTTGCTGTGGAGTCGGAGTCGTCATAAAATGGACCGACTGCGACTCCCAAAATATATAATAAGTTGGTCCAGTTAGTTTGATGCAGTGCAAAGAGCAATTTTATGTACAGTCATCTTACCGATCTTATACATAAATGTGACTTGCAAGTATTTAGCATCTGCTTAGTTCTGCAGATTCTTTTCTGTAACTGCATTATTAGGCCATGTTCACACGGCTTAAAATGGGCCGTTTTTCGGTCCGTAATTACGAGGCGGAGTGCGCAAATTATGGGCTGAAAACGGCCCATTCATTACGGTAATCCACAGTTCTTATAGAGAACCATGGATTACGTCTCCTCTCCCTGCTCGGCGAATACGCCGGGCGGGGAGATAAGAGACATGTGAATTACCAGCAGCGTATAGGCGCCGCTGGCAATGCAAGTCTATGGGCCGGCGAGGTGCCGGCCCCCCGCACTCGCCCCCGCTCCGCTCCCCGTCCACACGGCGTAATTACGTCCCGCAGTTAAGCCGTGTGAACTAGCCTTACTGTTTTGCTCCTAAAAATTACCGTATATACTCGAGTATAAGACGAGGCACCTACTTTTGCCACATAAAACGGGAAAGCTTATTGACCCGAATATAAGCCTAGGGTGGAAAACGCTGCGGCTACTGGTAAATATCAAAAATAAAAATGGATACCAATAAAATTACATAGGCAGTTTAATGTCCCCCATAGGAAGATATAACATGTCCCCCATAGGCAGGTATATGTCCCCTATAGGCAGGTATATGTCCCCCATAGGCAGATATATGACCACTATAGGCAGCTATATGTCCCCCATAGGCAGATATATGTCCCCTATAGGCAGGAATATGTTCTAATAGGTAGGGTATAGGCTAGGTAACAAAAAAACAAAAACAAACAACAACCAGTTACCTGGCTCTCCGCTGCTCCGTCTCCCTCGCCGCTCCGCCACCTCGCTGTCCAGCCTCCCGCGCGCTCTCCTGTGTCTTCTCGGCACAGGCGGGTGATGTCATCAGGCCACGCACGCAGCATGATGACACACACTGCCTGTGCCGGAAACTCCGGACAGCCGCGAATCCGCGGCCGCCCGGAGTCCACTGCGGAGCACGGAGCGCTCGCTCTCTGCCCCGCAGTGGTATCTTCCCCTCTATGCGCTCTGGAGGAGTCACATATAAGGGAAGAGATCGCCGACAACACCGGCCACGGCAGTGCCCGTCGCTGTCGGCCGTGCTCGGGATTCGGCTATATGTGCTACCTGAGGAGTCGCATATAACTGAAGCGTCCCTGTCGGCGCCCGGGACATCGCAGCGCCCGAGCGCCGACAGTGACTAGAGTATAAGCCGAGGGGGATTTTTCAGCACATTTTTGGTTGATACTCTAGTATATACAGTAAAGTGTTAATTTTTATTATTTTGTTAGTATTTGGTAAATCCACCTTTGGATTTCAATACTGCCTGAATCGTTCTGGGCTCTGGATCAGATTCAAGCATATCTTGACCAAAATCTGATCCCAGATCTCTTCTACACATTCAAAAGATCAAAACATTGTTACCCTTTTGCTTGTCAGTGTCTGTTCTACCTAAATAGCTTGATTATTGCATCATAAGGTGATAAACAGCCTGATGTTACCATTTTACTACAGTAAAGTTATCACTTAAACATGCGCCATGTATGAGGGAGTCGGAGGTTTGGGAAATTGAGGAGTCAGGGCTTTGGTTTGCCGACTCCACAGCCCTGGTTTTATTGAATTTTTCATGCTGTGCCAGACAACATGGCATGGAGTAATAATTACACTATCCCATGGCAAAGCCCAAAATCTATTCCCAGTGCCGTCCACTTATTATCACCTCAGCTACATGCTGCATAAACTGGGTCACGTCGCTTTTTTCTGGCGTTAAGTGAAGAACGAGTCTTTCCACCTGAGAATTCTTCATTGGGGTCGCGATAATCTGCAGCTTCAATCATCTGTTTAATTTAGAATTTCTAACCATAAATTGCTAATGTGCTGGAGTTTATTTAATGTGTCAGTCCAAGAAATTCCCGGGAGCCCGACAATTCCCAGTGTTCTAAATATTTAATGCTGGATCCTAATTTCTGAGGCTCCACCGCTCCTCTGTCATGAAGCAGAATCAACACAACGTTGCTCTTATCCACTAAACCAGGTCAGGGACGCTCCGGGGTCTGGATGACCTCTCCGTGGCAGAGGGAATTTATTTTTACGATTTCACCCATGGAAGCCATATAGCCAAAAATCACATTGCAAAACCGTGAGGAGCACCAGAATCTACGGCAAATTCACAGATTAACCATTGGATAAGGAATCGGAGTGATTTAGTGATGGAGACAGGTAAATAAAGGGGGACAGTCAGAAAAGGTTCAATACAAGTTATATCTGCTCAGAGCCCATCTTGGTGCTTAAAGGGGTTGTCTCACTACATTGATTCATCTTACCTCAGTCCTGTTTTCTTGGTTTCACTTTGAATTGAGGCGTTTTTACTGGCTTCTACTAGGCTGCAGTAGAAGCCAGGTCTGTAGCTATAGCAACCATCGCTGGCAACCTATCAGGACAGATGAAACAGGTCTGTAGCTATAGCGACCTGAGGAGCTGATGCAGCCCATACAAGAGGGGATATCTAGGAATAGGTATGGCACTTAATGGACACATATTGCAAAGCGACTTCTTTTTGCAGATCTTTTTAAAAAAGAAAAACAAATTTTTTAGGAGACAACCCTTTAAGGGTAAAAAGAAGTATGGTATAATGTTTTTTTAACACATAATTTATATATACATATACACATATTTTATTAAAACATATATATATATATATCTATATAAAATAATTATAACCACAATATATATTTTTTATATTATTACATTTTTAAAAATACACCATATATATATATATATATTCATACTTATACACACACTATATATATATTTACCCCCACAACATATTTTATTATATAATTTCTTTCATATATACCACAATTTTATTAATAATACATTATACACACACATTTTAATTTTTACATAAAATATTTAAAACACAATTTATTTTCAAACATATTACAACACATATATAACATACATTATACACACACATATATATACATACATATATACCAAATATATATTTATACATACATATTAACACCATATATATAATTCCACAAATATATACAACATTATATTATACACACATTTTAATATTACCAACAATATAATTTATACAAATACTTTACACACAAAATATTAAATACACAATACATATATATACATAAAATTTTTCCCCACATACTATATATACATACTATATACACAAAACATTTATATTTTAATACTAAAATTACCACACATATATTTATTAAAATAATTATCACACACATATTTTTATACAAAAAATACATATAACACCACACAATTTTTACCACACATTATATATTAACACCCTTCATATTCACACACTTAAATTTTCCACATAATATATACACACACTATATTTTACACACATATAATATACCAATATATATTTTTAAAACACATATTTATATATATTTTTAAAATTTTATACAATATACACCACATTATATATATATTACACACATATATATATACCCATATATATATATATAATAAATTTAAAAACACACACATATATAATTATATATATATATTTTATATTATATATATATATACACAATTATATAATTACACACACACACACACACCCATACAAATACATAAATCTACATAATACAATATATACATACACACACACAGCTCTTTGACCCCATGTAAAAGTGTTAAGTGTGTGGAAAATAATGGTGGTCACCAAATAGTGCACTTTGGGCAAATTTGTCAAATTATATTTAGGGGTGTAATCATTTTTTTGCCCGTGGTTTAGAAAATTTATGGGTGTGGGTTGAGTTATTTTGAGGGCACCCAATGTATACTGTTCACGGGACC